>KZ107558.1:82081-155929 GCA_000504365.2 Pseudocercospora pini-densiflorae CBS 125139 | reverse complement strand
GCTCCTTCTTGGTGGTATCGAGTGTGTATGACGGTGGGTCCAGCTCGTAGGTCTCGAATGCCTCATCGGAAATGCGCACGGTGAAGGGCTTGTCATCTTCCTAAGCAGATCTTTAGCTGATGCTTTCCCACAAGATGTGTTTCCGATGGCATTCGTACTGTTGGTACATCGCTCTTCTCGACGTGACTGCTCGCGGCATCGGTGGTCACCGTTCTCACGGCCGGAGTAAATCTGAGGGCATTGCTGCGGGCTGGCGCCGCCAATGCGCGCGGTGCGAATCTCGACAGCATGGTCGCGACACGGACAGCCCAGATGGAAGGTACGGGGAGAAGGGAGGGAGTGTGGTCGTGTGCGCGGAGATGTGAAGCTGTGAAGTTCTTTTGGTACTGAGCTTTCGTTGACCCTGCTTTCGCCGTTGATGAGGCCCACTAGCCTCTTCCGAGTGAGAGCAATCGGCCCGGAACACGCTATCTAGCATCTATTTTGATCTCTCTCCGGTTCCAAGACCTCATCCTCCGCGCGTGCACAGAACACAACATCTCACATTGTGCGCTGCCATGTCCTCGCCATGCTGGTACTCCCTCCACGCCGTACCGCCGCCGCGAAAGCCACAGCTGAAATGCCATCTTAATTCGATCGAATGATCGGCTTCGCGCCACGAATCAAGCTCGAGATGACAAGAATGTCGTCGGTCACCGATTGCAAGCATTCCCGGCTCGACTTTGTTGATTGAGTTTACAACCACGTCGCATGCCTCACTCAGACAACCGGCAGCGCAATCTCTACCATGGCACCTCAAACACTCCTCCAAAACTCAGCATCCGCGAGCCAACTCAACCGCCACTGCTATGTAAGACTAGGCGCGGTTTCCTGTTTCATTACTCCCTTCTAGCATCTTGGCTGCCCAATAATGTCCGCTGACTTCCGATCGATACACGACGTGACTGCTATAGCAAGGCTATAAGGTTGTACCTCGTGAACATCCATGCTCTCTTATTGCGCATGTGCTGTGCTTGTTCACATCCATGCTCACGCCATGTCTTCCTTAAACTCCCTCCCAGTTCCTTTGTTTTCTGCACCTGTTTGTCCAACAACCAGCATTCTTCAGCACCACCAGTCTCTACCGCGGCCGTCGAACAAAGAAGAGCAGGAACTCTCTGACATGACCTTTACTGCTGAAGATGTTGTGTTCTTGCGGACTTCAACAGAAATCATGGACCCCGCGACGCTGAGCCCACCGCCCTCATATGACGATGCGATAGCCGTAAACAAACTTCCTGCAGAAACGGCTCTGGAAACGACAGACTGCTTCGAAGACTTCGCCGAATTAGCAACAGCGACTGCAGAGAAGCCTCCACAGACCAAATGGCTTGTCAAGTCTGATAAAGAGCCTTCATATCTTAAGTTGCTCACCGGACCTATAATATCTAATGCAGGCGGTACGGTCAACACGGAACCTTTGAGGAAACGGAGATATAAAGTCGTCTTCCCTTCTGGATACGAGGATGTGTATTTGCACAAGACGGCTTGGGCATCGAATAGCTCGAATCTACCTCTTTACTACGTTGAGGTTTTCGGTCGCGATAGATACGAACCGGAGCCAATTGTCATCCTTGGCCCTACAGACTTCCACCACGACACTGTAATTGCACAGTCTCGTGAATACGCAGCAAAGCATATTGGCAAAGTGTTCTGCAAGATCGAAGACGAAATCTCCAAGACTCAGAGATTCGTAGCATTCTGCGAGACGGAGTACTTCTCTTGGGACTGGAAATGCAAGACTGGAGGTGCCAAGCAGGACATGAGAAATCTCATTGTGAGAGCCAGGCGCGACTGCTTCACAAGCGCTGCTCTGGTGGTACGGCTAGAACAGTTCTTGGACTTCACTGGGCGACAAGGTCGCGCCCACCACGAGGACATGCTTCGACGCCTGCGGAGAAGCTTGAAGGAATGTGCTTGGAGACTGAATAGACTGCAGATTTGAGGGTTTTGCGTGGTGTTTAGAAATTGTAGATGCGGCATTGGCATTGATTGATATATACCCCACCCGGAGTGGCTGCGAGGCTGTTTGTTGGAATTCATAGCGTTTGGAAAGATTCTGAGCTTTTGAGGAGAAACGAGGTGTTTTGGTTGCGGGAGCTTTTGCATAGACCGAAGCTGAGATAAGGAGGCTGTTACGCTGCTTAGATCCTATACACTTGCTCAAGAGCCTAATGATAGCAATATCAAAACAGGTTTGACATCAGTAGTGACGAGCAAGTTCGTAGATTGTCCAGCCCTATAAGAGACCAACGTCACTTACTCCAGCACTCTTATTGTGGACACCGTAGATTTAGCGAACAGGTTGAATATGTCCCCTGTTTTGCCTGCTGGTTGTCTGGAGTGTCCGATCGTTGAGATCTCACTTCTCCGAGCCGATCGGCATCCTTCCAGCACACTTCTCACACAGATACAACGCACCATCTGAATGGCAGGCTCGAGCTTTTCGACATGCCATTGAGGCAAGAGGAAGGAGAAATAAAGACCAAGCACTTAGAAGAAGTATCGTTGCTGCAAAAGGAAGCAAGCCAATACGTCGGCAGAGATCCACACTCGCCTGCCCCTGTCCATTGGATCCAGCTGTATGACGTTGGTTCTTCAGACAAATTGCAGAGCTCTCACTTCGAGTCCGATAGCTAGCGAGGTAAGGCCCCGCGAGATGTCCCGACATAGACTCAGTTCTAAAGATTCGTCGTTCGCATTGCAACACTGTCTCCTTTTGGTTCTGCTGCACATCGTCTCCAACTTTCCCAAGCCATTCGACCTCGTAGCTTCGTCTGTACCACTGAAGATTCACACGAAGGCCCTGCGGCTGAGCTACTCGGCAGTACCTGGCTGACCCAACACGCGCGAGCCGACAACGCGAATATTTTCAGAGAGGCAAAGAGGTTTGGACTGGCCTTACAAAGACATGTGCCGAGCGTAGAGCAGTATCGCTTTCTCGGACAATACGCGGCAGGAACAAAGATTTGAACATTCCTGCGTAACGATAACGAGACCACGCCCACCATGGCGCCGGCAGTGATGCACAATCTCACATCACACTTCCACCGATCAAGCACGAGCAGCGGCTCTGACGCGAAGGCGCGTGAGGATGAGAAGACGAAGTTGGCCGAGTGGGAAGCTGAGAAGCGGCCACTGGAACCTGACGAGATCGTGATCGATCCGCAGAAGAAGCCGATAGGACACTCGAGTAAACATTTGCGCAAGGACGACTTTGAGCTTGTCAAGACACTCGGTACAGGCACTTTTGCGCGAGTATGGCTAGTCAAGCTTGCCAATCGCAAGGAGCGCGACAACAACAAGGTCTTCGCACTGAAGATTTTACGCAAGCCCGATGTCATTCGCCTGAAGCAAGTCGAGCACGTCCGGAATGAGCGCAATGTACTCGCGGCGGTGGCTGGACACCCTTTCATTACCACCATGGTCGCCAGTTTTCAAGACCAGGAGACTTTATATATGCTTCTGGATTACTGCCCTGGAGGCGAGGTCTTTTCCTATCTGCGACGAGCACGACGATTCAACGAACCCACGTCCCAATTCTATGCCGCCGAGATTGTCTTAATACTGGAGTTTTTGCACGAACGCGAAGGTGTCGCGTATCGAGATCTGAAACCTGAGAACATACTAATTGATGCCGAGGGACATTTGAAGCTTGTAGATTTCGGGTTCGCAAAGAAAATAGAGAACAGTGCGCCTCCAAGACATACCAATGGGCACGTCTTGGATGCTGACAAAACGACAGGAGAGACATATACCTTGTGCGGCACACCCGAATACCTTGCACCCGAAGTAATCAGGAATACCGGTCATGGCACAGCCGTGGACTGGTGGGCTTTCGGCATTTTAATCTACGAATTCCTGGTCGGACAACCGCCATTCTGGGATCAAAATCCGATGAAGATTTACGAGCAAATTGTAGAAGGCAAAGTTCGATATCCAAGTGCTATGTCAAAGGACGCACGCGACATCATCGGCGGGCTCTGTACTGTGGATGTGACCAAGAGACTCGGGAACATGAAGGGCGGCGCTTCGTTAGTGAAGAAGCACCCTTGGTTCAAGAACATTAACTGGGACGATCTCTATCATCGAAAGATGCAAGGGCCGATCGTACCTCATCTCAGAGCGCCGGACGATACCAGGAACTTTGATGAGTATGACGCTGAACCCGAGAAAAAAGAGCCGTACACAAAGGTTTGTCAACCGAGGACATGCAGATGACACAGCTGACCACGTCGTTAGGAGATGTACGAGAAGTACGAGAAGATGTTCGCCGACTTCTGATCTTGGGATGCCTATGATTTTCTGCACAATTCGACAGTCCTCAACTACTGCATTATAATCCATGAACTGCATGAGATTGAGCATGGCGTATGGTTTTACGATTGATGAATGGGCCATGGGTATGGCAAACGAGGCGGGAATATTCGTTTGGACGACTCTTGGATGTTGGAGCGGAAGATGTGAGCTTGAACCAATCTGCAAATGCCGATGAGGCACAGTCTGCTACATATTTCACAGCAGCAAATTTGATCAACCCCAGAGAGGTATCTGGTATTGATATCGAAGCAACACTCCGTCCCTACAGAAGGATGCAATCTTCATGCCCGTGGCTGGCGGATGCTTGTCTTGGCTGTGAGTTCATCCTCGACGATCCACAGCCGCATTGACCCCTTCCCCACACATCCTGGCAACAGCTCTCCGCTCAAGCGGATCGATACCGCACCTTTATATTAGGTTGAGCGTGGCCCTGCCATGTGCCTGAGACCACTGACTTTGTGAAACATAGACTGCTTAGACAGCTTCATGAAGCTCTGTCAGTGGCATGATTCTTCGGACCTTGGGTAGCCGGAGGGTTGTAACCCAATGGCCGAAGAGCATATACACGCGGAGCTTGCTAACCAAAGCATACGACCGAGGTCCTAGTGAGGTATGCAGGCACTCACAATAGCGAGACGCAGATTAGACTGACAAACCCCGACCTCATAGCCTCCGCTCCTCGAACAAACCGTACCCGAACATTTCGCTTCGATCGTATCACAGTATGGCGACCGGCCAGCGTACGTCCTCCCAGTCAGACTAGCAGTGTTGTAGAAAACAGGCTACGAAGAAGAGCAAGCATTGAAGTATGACATAGGGTCTCGGCACGACATCAGAGAACGACATTGACCTACGATGAGCTGGACCAAAGATCCAATGCTTTAGCACGAGGTCTGCAGAGCATTGGCGTGAAGAAAGGCGATAGAGTCTCTGTATCGTTGGGCAACAACATTGAGTTCGCAACAGCGACTTACGCTCTCTTCAAACTCGGTGCCATCCTGAACCCGTTGAATCCAAGCTTCAATGCGAATCAGATCGTCAGCGCCTTGAACCATTTGGAGACTTCACATTTGATCATTGGGACGGAAACACATCTCATACGCAAAGATCCTCGAAACAACAGCGAGATTTTGGCGCACATAGCACCTGGCATCCGAGGCAAGAAGCTTGAGTCAGAACTCTGTCCAGCTTTGCGCGAGATCGTGCTTGTGGACAACTCCCAAGGACGTGTTGATCCTCAACCTTTATCGGCAACAGTCCCTTTCGAAGCAGTGCAAGATGGATCAAGGCAGTCGATTGGTGACCAGGGACTGCAAAAGGACGAGATCGTCAACATTCAGTTCACGAGTGGGACAACATCTATGCCCAAAGCTGCCTGTCTTTCGCATTACTCGATCTTGAACAATGGTGCTCAAATTGGAGACCGCATGCTTCTCACCCCAGAAGATGTCGTTGTTTGTCCTCCTCCGCTGTTCCACTGCTTCGGATGCATTCTTGGATATATGGCGACGGCGACTCATGGATCATCGATCGTATTTCCGACTGAAGCGTTCGACCCTCTGGCGTCTCTGAAAGCTGTGCAAGAATACAAGGGCACGGCATTGTACGGCGTAGCGACGATGTTCTTAGCTGAGCTCGAGCTCATCGCCAATGGCACCGTGCCACACGAAGGCTTCCAGTACCTCCGAACAGGCATCGCGGCTGGTAGCAGTGTACCGCAAGAACTTATGAGGAAGCTCCACAAAGTTCTGAACTTGACAGAACTGACTATTTGCTATGGCATGACCGAGACAAGTCCTGTCAGCTGCATGACGAAGACCAACGACCCAATGCAAAAGCGGATCGAGACTGTGGGCAAACTTCAGCCTCACGTGGAAGCAAAAGTCCTTGATCCTTTCGACCACACCAAAACTCTCAATGTCGGTGAACGAGGCGAACTCGCAGTATCCGGCTACCTCCTCATGAAAGAATACTGGGGCGACCCAAAGAAAACAGCCGAAGCAATGATCCCAGACCCTAACGATCCGAACAAACTCTGGATGTTAACAGGCGATGAAGCAAGCATGGACGAAGAAGGCTACGTCTCCATCACAGGTCGAATCAAAGACATCATAATCCGAGGCGGAGAGAACATTCACCCCTTGGAGATCGAGAATTGTCTCTTAGCGCACGATAGTGTTTCCGATGTCAGTGTCGTTGGACTTCCAGATGAGAAGTACGGTGAAGTTGTCGCTGCATTTGTGATTAAGCATCATGGGATGGAACTTAGTGCGAAGGAGGTTCGGGAGTGGATTAGGGAGAAATTGAGTGGACATCTCGTGCCGAAGTATGTGTTTTGGGTTGACGATTATCCTAAGACAGCGAGCGGGAAGATTCAAAAGTTCAAGTTGAGGGATGACGGGGTGCAGCTTTTGAAGGAAGGGAAGGGGCTTGAATGATGGCTTCGCGGGGACTGTGAATGTTTGCAGATATGTCGAAATCTAAGCATGTTACTGCTCGTCCGCCATTCCGCTGTGGCTTTTCAAGGTGAGTTGTATTTCGCTCACATCAGATGCAGATGGGCGTAAAGCGGTTTCTTGCATGTGAACGCGCAAGTTTGCCCCACCATGAGCAAACGTCCATGCATTGGGTCAGTCGCGACAACGACTCTAGTCCTACTTCGACAACAACACTGCTTTCTGATCCACAGAACTCTGAGACCGCCTCGCCGACCGCCCACCGCAACACCGACTCTAGTCCTCCCACAGCCTATCGCTTCGCCATCAACACCACTCCCACACCAACTCAATCGTTTGAAGCAGACGATAGCATGATCGAGTCATGGCAAGATCGACAGGCGAAGCAGGCCGTGCTTGATTCAGTGCGCGAGGCATGGAATCGCCTGCAGCAGCTCACACCAACTTTGCAGGGCAAGCCGCGCAGAGAGGTCGCCACGACTAATCGCGCCGAACTGCTCGAGTTTCTTAATTCAGCGTCGAAAGCACCACCAGCACCTGGTATCAAGGCATTCATTGTTGAAAAGCCATACCCACCATGCACCGTACCTCTTGACAATCTCGATATACTGACGATCTCGGATCTGCTTCTCGAGACCCACCATGTTGACAAGGCGCTTATCGTGCGCCGCATTGGTCCGGTCTGGAGCGCAGCTGTCGGAGGCACATACGGTATCGAGGATGAAGAGGGACATGTGGACTTTCTGATCTTCGATGGCTTCAGCTTTGCTGGTGAAGAAGTAATTCCATCTAACGCCATCTTTGCCATCAAGCACCCTTATTGCAAAATCGACACTGCTGGCAAGCCACGGATCAAAGTCTCTCATCCCACTGACCTGGTGCTACTTCCGCCGCAAGACGAGCGGGTTCCACTTGTATGGCGCCTATGGAGCATGACTCTGACTGCAGAGACGTCGAGCAAGACCGAGGAAGAATACGACGATGGCGTCGAAGAGCTTGATCTGAAGAGCTATGACTTCGAGGAGATTGCTAATGAGCTTTCCAAAGCACAGCCACGTGTCGACATCGGAAGCTATCTTCGTAGAGTAGAGACTCGACCAAGTCCAGGATGTGGCCGTGGACTTTTCGCTACTGAGAAGATCAAAATGGGTGACATTATCCTGGTGGAGAAGGCGACATTCATCACCTACAATCACGAGCCGCAAGCCTACTCTGCCATCAAATTCGACATTGGTCGAAACATGATCACCGAAGATACCCGTGGAGCGCCTTACAAGGATCTTGCGAGATATCTACTCAAGAACGCAGAAGCACGAGCCAAGGTCTTTGACCTCCATTCTGGTCCCATCACAGCACCATCTCCTTCGGAGTTTGTCGATGGCAAGCCCATCATCGACATCTTCCACCTTCACGAGATCTGGCAAAACAACGCCATTGCTTGTCCAACGCCAACGGATGCGAGCAGCAGGGCATTTCCCTTCCGTAACACAGTATCGACCGACAACGGTTCGGGCCTTTGGTGCCAAACATCCTATGCCAATCACTCTTGCATCCCGAATGCTGAAAAGTGCATCATTGGCGACCTCGTCGTATTGCGTGCCAACAGAGACATCGAGCGCCGTGAGGAAGTGACAATCTCTTATGGAGAGTACACCGATCAGGAGGATAAACAGCAAGCGTTCGGCATGGTCTGGGGCTTTCACTGCAAATGCGAGCTCTGCAAAGCTGAGGAAGCAATGTCGAAAGGTAAGCAGAACGAGTGAAGGCAAGACAGCGCTGATACTAACCATCTCACAGAAGACAAGGAAACACGAGAGAAGCTGAGGGTCAAAATCACCGAGCCGCTTCCAGAAGAAGTCACAGCAGCCACTCTCGCCGAGACCAAAACACTCGCTTCCGACCTCGAAACAGCCTGCGGGCCAACGCATCCCAACTTCCCACGCTTAGTAGTCGCAGAAGCCCACTCCCGCTTCTTCGCTCTCAACTCAAAACTCCGCGACGCCGAACGCGCCGAAGAAGACATGCTCAAAGTTCTGAACGCAGTAGGACTACATTTTGACGAAAACATGAACCTCCTTTCATCGTCAAAACCACTTCTAGACGAGGGAACAGTACTGAACATCACGATCCTAGCAGGTCTGATCAAGAAACGCATGGACGAACATGCTGCGGAGAACCTAGAAGATGTCGCCAAAAAGCTCTACATCATTCTCAATGGCTGCATGACAGGGTACGAGAGACTGCGAGGTGATACGGAAGCAGCATTGTCACTGTTTACTCCTGCTTCGTGAAGGGAGGGAGGACTGAGATGCGTATGCGAGTTCGCTTCCGGCTACCAGAGTTCAAGAGTCTGAGGAGTACGCAGGAATACCGATCAGCTGGTGAGGAGGTGCAAGTCGGTACAGAAACGCACTTCACGCCTCGACAAAAGAGACCGTGAGGTGAGACTGAGCAAACGGAGCGAGGACCGAGAGCGATATGCAACATCGCTTCCAAGTACCAATCTTCCCGATCTTGAAGAGCAAGCATGAATACCGATGCTCTGGCAAAAGGCTGCTTGCATGATGGAATGTGCTCCCCGTATGGTGATTGTGGGTAACATCAAGGGAATGTCATGCATCAGTACCCACAAAGCGAAGTCTAGCGGTAGATCAATATTGGAATCTCTCGCTTGATGAGACAAGTGACAACACACGCTGACCCACAGTATTCCAATAACGTATGCATTAGGTCCATCATAGGGCTGTCCAATTATGGTAATCGCAAAGACTCGATCATCTCCAGTCCTTCGTCACCCTCATGCCCAACCATCTCCAGTAACCGTCTCACCACCCATCGTCCCTCTCGGCACAGCCACGGACCCACCCTGCCCGGCCGCGCTACGCTGACGCTCGCGATATTTTGCCCTCTGCTCACCAAATGTCAGTGACACCCAAAGCAGCCAGTAAACATACGTGGAACTAACCTCGCTCATGCGCCTCCAATAAGGATCCTCGTCATCATCGTAGCCCCGATAATGACAAAAGCACGTATACTGCAGAGCAGCACAGACTTTGCTCCAAATACCCTTGTGAGCGGACTCGACTTCACATCGCCAGCATTTCGTCTTGCCCATGCGGTGATGCCATGTCCCACGTTCGTTCCGACGATGGACTAGCTAAGCACGTCCCGGGAGCGTGTTGGTTGCATCGGTCCGTACAGTGTCCAAAGTGCTAGCGTGGCGAAGATTAGGTTGGACATTGAATGTTGTGCTACCAGTTGGTGCTATCTGGTGGAATGTGGTTGTAGTTGACAGCTCTTGCACGGGATCTGTGACATGTCCTTCACGGGTATCTGTGTTAGGTTGCCCGGTGCTGGCATGGTCTTGGAAGGCAATCGGCGGCATCTCTCGGAGTGGTTGGGCATGGGACGAAGCGCCATCCAATGTTATGGCAGGGTGAAGAGCTTGCCCTGGTAGCTGTGTCTGTCCTTGGCGAGCTGAGGTATGGTTCTGCTTTCGGGCCATTTGGTGCTTGCAAAGTTTCTCGCCCGAGCTAAAGTCGAGGTCAGTACGCATTGGCCGCGTGGAAGACTGCATGTGAGCATTTCCGGACAACTCTGTTAGTTGCCTGTTGGGGGAAGTGTGGTCTTGCATGTACACAGCCGAGTCATGGACGACGGTCTGCTCGCTGCCGTTCGAACGCTTTGCTTTCGCTCTTGGAGACGACGGGCCTACGCGCAAAGACTCATTGGTCAATGTCTCCTCTCGAGCTCCGCTGCAACCTTCAGCAGCTTCAGGTAGCGCCCGAGAATCAAGACGTTGGCTTTGTTCAGGCGGACGGGGCTGAAGGGACGCTGGTATCAATTCAATGGTAGCATTGTGTTCCACTGGTCGTGGGAACAGCGACCAAGCAGGAGGTCGCGGTGGCGAGGGAAACCTTCGGACGATTTCTGTCGTTCTCATCGAAGTGTTCGATGTTGGTAACGTAGCTGAGCGTCGACCTGCTCTTGCGGATACTCTCCTGGGCGAGACGGGTACGCAATGTCCAGCAGCATACATTAAAGACCTCTGGGATGGTGAGGTCGCAGGCGAGCGAACGGCAGTCTCATTATTTCTGCTGAAAGATCCAGCAACGAAAGGATGAGCTTCGAGCGTCTCAAATTGACGAGTCGAGTGTCCGCTTACTGGAGGGCGCCAAGGACGTCTTCGCCCTTCTCGAGGCTCGTCAGAGCACAGAATGCTCCTCAATGACACTCCGTTCGATGGTCCCTGTTGGAAGTACTTTGGATGTGAACAAGCGACTTCTGATAATCTTTCTGCAATCTCCTTACCTGAGATAATTGCGACAGAGACCTTCGCAGAGATCTTGTGTGGGATCGCGCATTCCTGCTGTCTATCGGGTGCCATGAAGGCACACCTTTGGGCGTAGGCTCTCTTCTCGGAGGTGGCAGTAAGGGCATGGTAGGATGAAGCTCAGGAGCACGCCGTAGCCTCAAAAGTTCCGAGTTGTGCGACGTCTCGCTCCCTCGATGGAGCTGTGCAAGGGCATTCTCGTCCACGGAGAATGCACGCCTATGATCTACGTTGACATCTTTGTGAGTTATTCTAGGCTGTAGGGTCACAACACGCCTTTGACAAGCCAAGTTGGAGTTGGTCGTGCACAATGTACGTATGCTTTTCTGCTCAGTTATGGTAGATAGCTTGGTGCCTAGGACTCGATTCTTCAGGTGCGGACTTGTGTATTGATCCCCTACTGTCGTTAGCATCTCATATTCAATGTCATAGTGACGAGCACCTTCTCCATCTTTGCTTGAGCTTTCGTCTGAAAAGGTCGAGGTGTCGCGCGACGCTTCGATCGGGTGTGCATCGAAGAGAGAGCTTCTTTCGCTCGGTGTAGCCTCTGATGAGTCCAATCTGGGCAATCTGGCGAGTTGCCGAAGTGAAGGTTTCTGCTTGATTGTATCTCTGCCGACATTAACGTTGCCAGATGCCGAGTAGGTTTCGGTTCCAGGGTTTGCAGATATCGAACAAGGAGTTCTAAAGTCTGTACGGATGTACTCTGCTGCGGGTGAAAGCATGTTGCTGGGATTGATCAGTCTTGAGAACTTAAAGCGCCGCTCAAGCGCAAACGTATACGAGGAGTCTAAAGTAGGTAGACATGATGTTCTGAAGCGACATGGTGTCGCAAGAGGTTGCCCTTCCCTATAGCGACATCATCCCGCGGCATCTTGGCAGCAAGCACTCTTCGGTGAGCGACTGAAGGAAAGTGCAATGGTGCTCAATTGCTACTTCTTTGGGAAAGGCCTGCTGGATCACATTAACGGTTATTCATTACTTCCTGCTTGGGGTCCTTCTTTTCGAAAGACGAAGCTGTATATCACAAGATGTCGCAAGCATTCAGACCAATGATGGAGTGACAGCTGGTGACCAGGAATAGCTTGACCTATGACGGGGCAGAGAAATGGAGCTCCAATTGTTGTGGTTGTCCAAAGTTTCTCACGAGAGTTCCTCGCCGGCATTTCACTTACACCGGTCTTTGTCGGATCAGACTTTTTGAAGCGGAGCACTTTCGGGAAGCAGTAGCGAAACAACCTGATCGTGCAGGAGTACTCGACAAGGCCCCGCAAACTAGCGGTCAAGTAGATTTTGAGGCTGCGAGTTTCAGAGGCACAAGCTGCATCCCACAGAAGTGAACTCGACCAAACGTTGGCTGTACCACACGTGCTCGGCAGCAGCCTTGCTGTAATGAACGACATCCTTTTGCTGGCTACAGTTCAACACAGAAGAATTGCCTGGTTGGGACAGTCGCTGCATCTCGGCTTCTGCAGCAATCTGGATGCTTCAGCGCGAGGCCTGCAGTTGAAGCTCTTACATCGAGATTCCTGTTGTGAGAGCGAGCTGGCGAATGCCGTGTGGTGGATTTAGTCATGCCGAGGAGGTCTATTGCGCATGCAGCCAATTTCTTCTGGGTTGAAAATCCATGCATTGGGTGCCCTGGTCGCGAAGTGTGAAAAAGAAAAGCTTGAAGCTTGAAGAGATTTCTTCTGCTAGCTCAACTTCGAGAGCAATCGAGTCGTCTGAGCCTGTGCGTGACCATGTCAAGGCAGAGAATTTGCGCAGGCAGAGCAGACAAACCCGGAAAGGATCCCAATCCAATGTAAAAAAGTCGAAGAGGAAGCGCTGCCACGAAACGAGATTCACAACAAGCCGCGGATCGCTGCAACACTCCCTGTCTTGATTTGTCGATCTCATGCCAGGATTTTGAGCGCGGTGCATCCCAGAGAGCCAGGATCAGCTCGGGTTCACGCCCCTAGCAGTTCGAGAAGCAACAGCGACTGTCAGCTATTTTCTCCAGCAGAACCCTCCCCGGGTGCCTCGCGGATTGGTTCGAGCCTCACCATGAAAAGTGGAGGAGAAAAGTCCTCTCGTGCAGGCTGAGATCCATCTACGACTGGGTCCAAGGCGGTCCCAAGTGCTCGTTCCAATACTCCCACTACGCAGCATTGTCAAAAGTCACTGCAAGGAAGCCAGGCTCATGGCCGCCTGAATCGAAGATCTGTTGCTGGAACAGCTGTACTTCAGGCCAGAGACGGCATCATTCGTATCCAGGAACGGCAAGAACGAAGAGGCTCATCCGGTTGATGCGCCGCTTCAAAGTGGGCTCAAGGGCGCCTACAGTCCAGAAATTCCCATCGTGGTTAGTAGGTGGGTTGACGAGCCAGTCGGGTGAGTTCCAGGGTCAGTTTTCGTTCCAGGAATCCTCTTTTGGTCTCCCTTGTCGTAGATCGGGACCCATTGGATGTTCGCATGCCCCTCGGCTCACAGATACAATGCACACATCCAAGTCACTTGTGTGACGAGAAAGGATTTATTGTGTGCCGAATGTCCGCTGTCCTGGTCAACATCAGAGCTCGGAAAGGCGATGTGTCCATAAGGTACGCAGCCGAAGCCCAATCCCAGGCTTTGGACTCCACAGAAAGGATGATATGCATGCGAAAAGCATTCGTCAAAACTTCCTCCGATGCGGCGGCTCTATGTTGCACTTCCTGCCGGCTTTTATCCGGATCACCAGTGCCTATCGGTATCCCGAATGATCGGTAACGAGACAACTCACCAGATTTCGGAAGCTGCACTGAAGATCTTTGCGGTGAGACCGTCGTCGTGGGAGAGACGCACCCACAGTATTTTCGTGCTCCAGCGCACAATTACTTACGGAAATGCACCTTGGCGTTCGTGGACGGGACGCGGATGTTCCTGTTGGATAGTGAGGACCCCGCGGCACGCTCGCTATTGCCGGGGTAGGTACAAGGGAGCTCAACTTCATCAGTCTGGTTGATCCGAGAGCGATATGTGAGACTTGAATTGTGTTGCGACCCTCAGTTGTGCTTCCTTGTGTGGTTGAGAACGAGTCGGTGTAACACGGCCTCCGTCTTCCTTGATTGCAACCTGGTGGCTGGGGAATGAAGAACTGTTCCGCGAAATTGGACAACCATCTCAAGGTCGGCAGAGTAGGATGTCCCTGGAGCAGGTACCGACAGAGTTTTGTCAGAGAACACCACGTCATCTTACTATCCAAGGCTCTGCAGGAAACCCTGACTCAGTCAATGCTGGCCCCGTTTCGAAGACAAGGCATTTCGCAAAAGAGCCCCCGAGACGCACGTCGCGGTGTGCGGTGCCCTCCAGTTGCCGGCTATTAGCTCCCAAGTCACGATATAGCTCGATACTGCGCTGGCAGGCGACCCAGGAGGCGGCGGTGTGGACGACCAGTCGCCAATATTGTCTTGGTTTGTGCTATTCTCGCCTCTTTCTGTGCGCCCATGCGACAATCCGTATGTTGTGTAACTGAGGCGCATTATCCATTCCACGTGGGATGTGCATTGCGTGCGGTCCGTCTGGTAGCTCATCAACAGCTCGAGAAGACCTGTGGTTGTTTGGAAGAGGCGCCGTGACAGGACAGCTCCATAAAACAAGGTTGCGAAGCGATGCTGGATCCTAGCGGGTGGCGTTCGACCGCTGTCGGCGCTGACTATAGTTTTCGAACTGCTGAAGCGTCAAAGCCAAAAGCAACCCCGGCCCACAGGCATGGAATTGTTTAGCGTCGACTGTACGACCAGTGCGATCGTGCAACGCAAGACATCGTAGGCCTGTCGTGTATGCAGACTTGGTTGTGATGGATGTGTTTGCAAAGCTCGAGCTGAGCTTCCGACCGTGATGGCAGCAAGATGTTCCAGTCGCGAAGCATTGACAATATCGACGTTAGGCATTCATGTCATGTCACGGCATTTGAAAGAGTCAGTCTGAAACATGGTTGATTCTGCGCTGATCGACACGGCTCAGCAGCCGAGCGGTGTTTCATACAGTAGAGTCAGGCGAAAAGCTACGCGAGCCCAAGTTGAAGCCCATCAATCATTGCCTGTATCATTTAGAACGGCATGCGTTCTCGCTCTGCAATTTGCTCAGTTGACCCCGGCGATGGCCAGTCTTTGGTGGGTATTCCATCTTAGCGAGGATCAAGGGTGTGCTCGCTCCTAGGCAGTCCAATGCTCAGAAAGTACTCGTGGGATCGTGGCAAACTTACCGAGTGTAGTGCTGCAGCCGCTGCTAGCTTAGTAGATAAGAGCTTCTGGCAGGCAAGGGGTTCATGGTCCAGTAGCAGCTGCGCCTTAAACAAATTAATGGCTCTAGAAAGACGCCATTCGTCGATTAACGGGTTGTGTCAAAACAACAAAGTTGCTTCGATGCAGCCTGCAGCATTGCAGGAGCCGACCAACCGCACGGGGACGATGTGTCATGGCCACAGTTGGCAACCTTTCCAACCAAGTCGGCATGTTGATAGAGCTACCTGGTCCTAGAGTGGGAACTATGCACGGGATGGCATTGACCGCCTAGTGCCTGTTTAGACATGGTGGAGGTCGTCAGAGAGGACAGAAGGTTCGGCTCGCCGATGCAGATGTTGCATTGGTCGTTTACGGCCTGGTCGTTATGCAACGAGCACACAGATGCAGTTGAGTTTGTCGACCAGGTTTCTCTGCAGAGTGCAGTCATGCGTACTTCCCGACTCCTAGTAAGTCTGCGGAAACGGCTGCAGGCCAACGCTAGGCGACTTCCCGCCTGACTCTGAATGTTCCACCCAGAGTACTGGGGTCATCGTATGCCAGCTGTATTATAGTCTCTAAGCTTAAGTCCTATCCCTCGTCAGAGTTCGCAATTTCACTGGAATAGAAGGATTGGGCTCCAACTTCGTTGCGGAAACGGAGTGCTATCCGTAGCCAATATATTGCATAGGTCCCGCCCACAGTTTCTTTGTACTTCAATTCTGCTACTGTCGTGTTGCGTGAGGACGTGCCTTGGTGCCTCAATCTCACTGCTTTACGTTTGCCCACCTATGGCGCCGCCACGACCTGCTTTGGCTCAAAGCGAATCTAAAGCTCGATTTTTCGAACGACTTGGCCTCGACGAACGAAATGAGTTCCATCGCCGTGTATACGCAATGATGAAGGTCAGCCAAGATCGTTAATATTGCACAATTGACTCCAGAAATGCTGACATGATGCAGGAGGAAGCTGTAGAAGGTCGAAGAAGAATGACCGAGAGCCAGGACGTGCTTGTGCCTTCCCTCAGAGGCAATTCAAGCGTCGAACCGCCATACAGCAACGCTCAGATCAGCGAGACCGTTACTCATCGAGAAATCCTCAGGATATACCGTTTGGCACGGCCTGAGACCAAAGTTGTTTACGACTTGGGCCGAGACACCGATCGAGTCGAAGAAGAGAATTGGGTCATTCGATGGATGCTTTGGCATGTCTTTCGATATCGAGACAGCCGCAATAGGAACCGCAGGCATATCTCACCCAGCCCTGACCGCGGCCAACCTACCAATCCGAGCATATCATCCATTGCAGGAAATTCATCGTCCCATCATTGTGAGTACGAGATGCATCGACTGGTCATGTACAGGTCAATTGATTCGTCCTCACAGATTCCTCTGCAGGCTCGAGCAGCGGTCACCGACAGAGCTATTATTGGGATCCCGTCCGCAACCAATGGTGCATAAGATAACCATGATGAGCACCCTCGCGTTGCCAAACGGGAGGAGCATTAAATTCCATTCAACAGTGCCTGAAGACTGGAACTTTAGGGATTTGGAAGCCTGCGCAAAAGGAGATGCATCGAGCTTGGCCGGGGTGTCGGATTCAGACTCGCGATCTGGGACCAGATTGTGGATGCTTCCCACAGTGATGGGACGTTCAAGGAGCTGGACTCCACCTCCCTCCTTGGATTGGAGCAATGAACGCGTCGACACGCCGGATCAGAGCCCGACTTGAGACGCCTCACCGAGTCATTGGCGCATCGCATCCGAGCGAAGCTTCGAATTTCATTGACGCCAAGAGGTGCGGTCAGGGAAGAGCTTTCAGGATTTGGAAAGCGATCCCGCCATGCTGCAGTGGTAGAGAAGAGTCGCTCGAGCTTGAGGCGCACATCTGAGCTCTACTGGTGTGATTCCGGCGCTACCACGACCTGCTGGATGAACTGAACGAGGGACGGGAGATGTGTTTGTGGAAGTGGTGGAGATGGGGAAAAACCAACGAGGACCAACTTCCTAAAAGCCGGATAGCCGGGCTACGAACCCTACCTGCATCATCACAGATATAATAGTGAACCTAATAACGGCGCCAGAACATCTGGACTTGCAAAGACCTTCGAGACAAACAGCATTCGTCGCCGTTCAACAAATTCGTGAAGATCAATTGATAACAGCCAGAAAGCATTTATCCATAAAAATAGGCAGTTCAAGCTTCGAACCCGCTGCAACCACCAAAATAATAAGAATCTGCGTCTCGCCTATACGCATCGCAACGCACTGTCACTGCCGAAATCGAGATTCCGCAAGCACGTCCGATCCAACTGCATTGCCAACAACTGCTCGACGCCTTGGCAGCATGAGCATGCGACCAACTTCGTAAAGTCGGTATGCAACGCGAGGTCGGTCTCTGCACCACTGCATTAGCGAAAGCGTACATCGTAAGCTTGAGGCCGCTGTGGCCGTTCTGTCCTGTGAAGAGTCAAAGTCAGAACGAAAGTCAAACCCTCCCATTCTGTCGGGTCTGCTGATCAACTCGTGACACCGCCTTGAATCGCGGCTAATATTCAGCACCAGCACCGCCTCCATTTCTATGAATCGGCCTTCTGGCTGCATCGCATCGCCCTCCTGATTGTCATGCGACTTCACTACCTGCATTGCCCAAAGGGGGGAGATGCTTGGCGAAAGACAGTCGCGCAGTGACATGGCGGATCTAACGTGAATCGAAAAAGGTCTAGCTTTATTACTATATCTAAAGCTTGGGTGTATACGTATGCTCATGTCTTGGGCGGCGCAAACAGATCTCTCCAGAACTCCTTGAAACCATACTGAGGCTTCTGCTCATCGTGGACCTGGCTGGCCTTGTCCATGGAGAATTTGTCAAGAACTGATCCTGCCCTATGACCGATCACTTCCACGCCCTTTAGTTTTGGTTTGAATGCCCGCTCTTGAATGGCGGCGGCAATCTGCGGAGCGACATCTGCAAAGCATGAACGCAATTCACGCTCGAGGGAGAAATATGGCTTCTTGGCCAGGTCGGGCGCCATCAGGTTGTACGATCTTGTGAGGCTGTTGAGCTGTTGTATCGCCAAATTGTGATAAGAGCGCTCCGTCTGCTCCCATTGTGAATCTCGGAAAGGCGCAACAGTCGGTCTCCTTGGTGGCTCAGGAGCGGGTCGCTGTGTAAGTAGAGGTTGTTCGGCAGTCACTGTCACTTGCTCGAGTGGCTTCAATGACCCATCGTCATCAAACGTCTGCTCAAGGACCTTGATCTCTTCCTCAAGCCTCGTAGCATCGTCGGTTGGTGCAGTCTTGAGCTCTCCTGATATCGTCATCTGTGACATGTGGCCTTGGTCATCTACCGCATTCATCTTCTCAATCTGCTGTTTCGAAGGATTTTCAAGACTTTCCGCAAAGGCATACTCTTCGGCAAGCTTTAGCTGAGACGACAAATTGCCTCCGCGACTGGCAATCATGCGAGAGACGTGCCGCTTCCAGTCGGACCGCAGTCGCTTGCGAAACGCATTTGCTGTCGATATAACTTCTTGCTGCTTTTCGATCCAAGGTGGTACAATTTCTTGTTTCTTGATCATCTTGTTCATGAAGTATTCAGTCGTATTGATGAAAGGGCTGTCAGCATTGTGATCACGCTCCATCTTTTTGCCGCGGTTGGGAAGATTTTTGAATTGGCCTCTCGCGATCGCATCCTCGATGCGCTGGCTGGCCAAAGAATTTAGGCCTTGTACAGATGCAGCGACACTCCGAGCACCTGGCATAAAACGAGCCTTCATTTCTCTGCGAAACGCCTCGCGTTCTTCTTCAGACTTTCCCTTCTGCTGTTCCACAGACTGCGAGTATACGGAAGCTTGGTCCCTGGCACTGGCCAAGCGAACACCAGTCCCCGGTCTGCTACTTGGTCTACCGGTATCGACTGATCGTGGAGGACCTCGCTGACCTGGCAATCTTGAAGCAGTACGAAGAGGCTTGTGAGCATCGTTAAGCATACGAAGCGATGCATCCTCGATACTCTCGGTACCTGACCACGGCCGGGCAGCAGCGGTCTCACGAGAATGCTTTGGCGCACCCTGTGGCATATTGGCCTGCGCAAATGCTGCAGCATTGTCGCTTCTGAAGCTCGAATCCGCCAGCCTCTTTTCCAACCTTGCCTTCAACTCTTCAGAGAAGCCTGCCTCTTCAACAGCTTTTCGCGCAGCTCTTCCGCCAGTCTCGAGACTCTCCTCACTCATCTGCTCAAGCCTTTGCGACATCGCGCCTTTCGGCTTCTCCTCTACATGGTCGGTATTGCCACCATCGTTGGCATCTGGCCGCGGTGGCGATGCTTTGTCTGAGACATTGCGGGTGCTGCTCGTCAGCGACGAGCGAGGTGCTTGTCCGACAGCTCGCAGGCAGCGTGAGCAAGACGGTATAGACGAACTTCTGATACCAAGCATACAGGTTTCGATGGCAAGGGAATGGAGAGTGAAACAGCTCAAAGCGAAGGCTACCTCGGACATGCTAGGGTCTGTCTTGGCATGCCATTAGGCGAAACTTTAATCCAAGTTCTTCAATCTCTTTTCACGTTCGCTCGCACCTACATCAATCTTGTCATTCTCGCATTCTGCGTTTCGCTATGCTTCTGCCAGACACTTATAAGTCCCACTGAGTTGTTGAAGATTGCTCATATCGACCGCGAACTCCTGACGCTCCTGATCCGACGCCACTTATAGGCCACAGGCTGGGACACGACTCATTCACGCCCATCCCATTTGGGTGTTTGCTTTTCAACTGCCCGTCCCGCTCATGACTTGCAGTGTTGTAACTCTGACTTTCCACAAAAACAGGTCTTCTGAAACGCACGAATACGAGAATACGACCACGCCGGCTAAGTCAATGAATCGTCCCCTCTGTTCGCGACTCGCTAATGCACGAGCAGATGAGAAGGAGATTCGATATCATCGTTTTATGCACTTTTTAGATCGTACCTGTGACCAACCCGGCCGTTTTCGACGTCACAATCCACTGCACAGACTGCTTATGTTCTGCATCTAAGCACAAGTCTGCTGTCGGACCAGTCTGTCGGGACGTCTCTGCAGTCTGGACTTGCTTTCTCATAGCATGGAGCCTGAAGATCCGGTCACGGCGTAGACGACTCCCTGAGCCCTCAACCGCCATAGCTTCGGCCGCTACAGCTACCATCCAAGGCCTTTCATTTCCAATGCAGCTGCCTAAGAATCTTCCCTGCTCTGAGCGCCGCCTGGCCTTCTTTCACTTTCCGCGGCTGTAGCAACCTGAAAGTCTCTATGCCCACTGATTGGCAGTAAGTGACTCTTTGGCTATGTGGGTTTCTAACAGACTCAGCTTTACGGATTCCGTTACATTCTGTCTTTGTGGCGTGCATCGTTCTCCGTTCCACGTTGCGTTCTGACAGCCCGTTGCTGCCCGGCAACAGCAATGCGAGCGCTGAGGTTCATGCAGATATGTAAGTGACTTATCTTCTCCGAGAAATCTTCTACAACTGTACACACCTGCATGAGTTCGAAAGAATCTGGTTCTCGATAGCGGAAACGTTTGCTTTTCCTAACTACATTCACTCCTTTGGCATTTACGTTCTTGTACGACTGGCTCGTAATCTTCTACTTCTGTCGTTCCAGACTCGGTCAGTTGGGCCCAGGACGGATACGGTCATTACTCCTTTTACACCTCAAGACAAACGGCATCAAAATATACGTCATTGATGACAGTGACCAACACGATGTCAAATGACACCTCGACGTTGAGTGCATATGCTGTCGTTCTCCGCTGGGTCGATGGACCAGTAGCACAGGCAGAATTCCCGATGGAAGCTTTCACGAAAGCCATCAGTCACGACGTCCAAGGCCAACAAGTCTTGCTTCAGCACATCATATCATTAAAGAGTATATGGCACTCCAGCTGGCCATCGATTCGGGATCAACGAAGGCGGCTATACTCAGAAGAACTGAAGCCCAGACTGGAAAGGGACCTTCGTCGGGTCAAAAAGCTCATCAGGTTCTCAAAGGCAGAAGTCGGTGTATTCGAAAGGACCCTATCTGTCAGATCAAGCATTGCAGCCTCTACGAACATCACATCGGACTTGCTCGGCCAAGCCCTCTCCATGATTCAGCTTCTCATCACGGAAATCAATACCCTTCCCCAGGATGATCTTGACAAGAAAGAGATCCTGACCGATGAGATCCTCCATCGGGACAATGCTCCTTTCTGCAAACCAGTAAGAAGATATGCAAGAGAGCACATTGGAAGGCCAAATGTAACACTTCGCATACCGGAGCTCGAAGCAAAGCAAATTTTGATGAAGAAGCCATCGACCTATCCGGTCCTCGTCTGCTCTTCTTCACGCTCCTCTCGGTGCAAGGAATGCCGGCAGCGCCAGTGTCGTTGCTGGGAGACCAAGCGAGCTGATCGTTCAGACTCGGTCATCTCATTCGAACCAATGTCACAGACCTGAAAGCGGACACGTCACCATGGGCCATCACAACCAGTCGCTTCGCCAATGCACTCACAGCTTGGCCACCCGCTACAATGTGGAGGGCAACAACGGAAGCAGATTTGTAACACATAGTATTTAGTCCTAATTGTACGATAAAATGTAATTCGCTTCGACATCATGTCTCTACAGGAAACGATACAATTCACGCCATTGAGCATAACACCTTACTGGACACGAATGCAGCATTGGCGCCTCGCGGACGCAGTGTTGCTTATGCTGCACTGGCCAGCAGTACATACATGCTTGAACTTCAGCCCGAGCGTTCTCCGATACTTGCTTACAACCAGAAGGGATGAATGCTCCCTTGATCCTGGTCCAGACCTTCCTCAAGCCGATCACCTCCTGGTTGAGCACTTGCAGCATAATCCAAGCGAAGGAAGATGGTACAATCCTGTGGTTGCGACGATCATGTGGTTGTGTGGTTGTGTGGTTGATATTAGCTTCCGCGTACCATGCACGAACAATTACAGAAAGGTCATCAATGCTGACACCTTGCCCTCGTGTCGGGTCTGCTGCGCCTTTCCATCTACCACTCGTGCAAGCGAGGTGAGAAGATGCTTGTCTTCACTAAAGAATGGTCTTGAGTCTATGAGCGAACGTCTTTGAAGACCCACACGCTCACTGCAAAAGCGATGTTCTGCCGATTCGGGTTGCATGGGATCCTTTGCTAGCCGCTCGCCACGCAGTATTCAGTATCGCGTGCATGTGACAAACGTATTGCTCTGCGGAATGCTGGTCAACGAGCGGCAGTTGTGCCCAAACATATTGTTGTCGCACTTCCCCAAGCGAGGCTGCAAGTCAAGGAGGTAGACGCCATCTGCGAGGTCGATCAATACAACGGAATCGTGATCAACCTGGCTGGCGTGAAGAGTCTAGACGATTCGTGAGCGGTGAGAAGCTGGTCCAGGTCTGGACGAAGGTGTCAGCACTTCGAAGCGATGTCGCAGTGTCAAGATGTGGTACTGCTGAAACCACACCAATGTCGAATCGTCGAAACTTTGAAAGCCTTCGGCTTCGTACGCGCGACGGACCGTATGAAAAGTCCCCGAAGCCGAAACAAGCACAGATGAGCACTGGCTTACTATCCGGCGGGTGCTAGTGGATGCCAAAACTCTCTCAAGTACCGACACTACTCCACGATCATTTCTGGTAGGTTTCGATCTCAATCGGTGCTAAGAAGCAGCAGCATTCGCGATCGGCCCGAGCTGTCAGTCCACGCGAGCGTCGGCCACGAGGCTTAGCACTGAGCAAGTTTCGAGATTGAAAGCTGTCCACGACTGCGAAAGACTCTCGAAGCTTGTGGGATGCCACCAACTTCCCGTGTCGGAAGGTCATCGTATGAGCTACGACGTGTCGACTTTAAGCATCTTCCGCGGCGACTGTCCACGCTGCTTGCCCAGGCAGCGCTCGATGTGGCCACCGCGGACTGAACGAGACGACCGACCTACGCTGTTTCATTGCCGAACGATTGAATGCCTTCATTGGTGTTCTCAACACGAGATTAGCTAGCTGAGCTTCCTGCTCGGATTGATACTGCTCTTTTCCTCGTCAGTCAACTCAACACCAAGAACCTCCTTGAGTTTCTGTATTCGCTCCTCCTCAGTGTTGAGCTCCGTGGATACCTCCTTCTTACCACCGATGACACTCGAGATACCGTTGTTGAAGAGCGTGGTATGGCCAATGATATTCTCCTGAGCTTCATCGAGGACGAACTTGGAGCACATGACGCTGTACGTGAAGAAAGATCTCGGGTTCGTTGAGGTATAATAGGACATCATTTCATAGTCCTGCGGCAGAAATTCGGTCTGGAATGTGGTCAGCATAAGCCTCGAAGGAGAAAAGACATTGTTACCTCAGTGAAGCAATATGTCGGGATCCATTGACTCTTAGGTCCTTCTCCTCCAGGTACTAGGCATTGATCGTAGCACCAGAGTTTAGGTGCTTCGTCTTCTTTCCTTGATGCATGTTCCGGTATGACGCGCTTCTGAAGGCGGATCTTCCTGGGAGCGACTGCAGTTCCTTCGTAGCCATCCTCAAGAGGGTAGATGATAGCTGGTCCCATCGAGCCCATACCAACATCTACAACCCACCATTGTTTCTCAATCCGCACCAGGTTGAGCATGTGGTTCCAGTTGTCGTACGTCTGGCCTAGCTTCTCTCGTGTCTCGGCCTAGATTCGTAAGCCAACGTCAGCAATTTGACTCCACTCAAACCTAACGTGCATTCACCTACATTTGGACTCCAGCATCTGCTGACTCTCCCTGCGCAATTCCTGACATCGTAACCCAGACTTCTCAACGCGGTCCCAAAGAAGCCATTGTTCTCCATACACCTGGTCCAGCCGTAAGCAAATGCTCAATACGGAAGCATCCCCATGAATGTGAGACCTACCTTCCGCCACGGCCGTATCGAATGCCCTTAGTCACGAATTTATCAAACAAGTCATCCATGTTCAAGGATATATGCCTGTGAGCTGAATAATGGAGCTCTAGATTCTCAAAGGGTATGTTCCCAACATGATGTAGATGCAATGCTCTTAACAGTGGTAGTCCATGCTCTTTCGTAGATGCTAGGGATGAATCTGTGAAAACTGGGGAGGAAAGGTATTGCTGTGGAAGCTTTATCTTCTTGAAGTACTGTTGCATTTGTTCAGAGGTGTATTGCGGTCGGTCCCTAGGATCGATCGGTAGATGGGTCAACATCGTTGCAGGAGTCGCGTGTGCCATCTTCTGAGTTGGCTCTACTGTGTGTCGGGATTTCTCTGTTTCTGTTTCACGTCGAGAGGCCAGCTGATGTACACTGTCTGTAAGCCGGTGCGCTGTTGATCTCAGAGGGTTTGTAGTTACTGTCTAGCATTATAAGATGTCTTGCTCTTCATGCCGCTAATGCATTAATCTCGTGTAACCGAGATGTTATTCAGGGCTCATAAGCAAGAGCTGGGGCTGAAATAATGGAGCTGGATGAGGGGTTCGTCATGCTGCCGATGGCAGTGGCTGACATAGCTTACAGTGTGAGCGCAATTGGGATCAATGAGCGCAAGCATCAGTTCTTGCGATATAGTGCTTCACCGCAATGGTGTAGATGCAACACTTATGTGAGCAAAAGGTTGTCGAGCTCCCAAATGCTCAGCTTCATGGCCTTGCAGAATTCTGTCCATGATCCTGCACTTTCGTGGAGCCGGCTGCCCTCTTTGAACCTTTCGATAATGTTTTCCGGGCACTGCTACCGAACACATTTGCATGTGAAGTGCTTGGCCAGCAATTCCCTGGTCAAAATGCCAGCCACGCGAAGATATCCCGCAAAGGGCCGTCGCTTTGACCAACATCCGGTGCAGCATCTGCGAAAATACATCATTAATCCGGCCTTGATGTGCCACGGCTTGAGGAGTCCTTTCACTGCCAAGTACCACGCCGCTTGGGAAAAATGGCGTTCTGATGGCGAGAAGGATACAGCGAAACTCATGGCTGGTTTTGACGGTCACGTGCCGTTCGAAGTTAGAGTGTAACTCGAAAGTGCTCGAGTATCCGAACAGCAAGCATCGCAGATGACTTGCGCAAAGAGGGTCGGTCTCCATTCACACTGTCGCGAAGGCACCATTCCATCGCTGATGCTCATACAGCCATGGGCTCCGACATGAACGCACTGCGACCAATCCGACTGCCATATGATTCCGGGACCCTCTGAGCATGCATGTTAAGAAGAAAGAGCATGGAATCGTGAGACTCGAGAAGCCAGAAGAGTTTCTGGCAAAGATACATGAGCAGCACGCACTCCAGCATGCAGCCTGGAGCACTGCATTGCTGAGGAAGCGGCAGGAATAATACAGAGCGGCCATCAACACGAAAGCGCGTTGCTCGCGCCGTGAGGTCTCTGTGGTAGCCTCTCGCGGTAGGCTAGACCTCGCAGGTTACGCTGATGAGCAGACGGCCACGAAACCATGGCTGATGTCCAGACATCACAGCTCAGGTCGTCCTGCTGCAACCTTATGCGGCGAGCAGGCCAGCAATTCGGACCACGGGATATCGTCTGCGACGGGCGAACGAGTCGTTCCGCCTCGTCACGCCTCATGGCTCTCACATATGGTCGAATCGTGCATCTCACTCCCGGTGTCGATCTGTCGCATACCATATTTCCCCCTCACAACCAGCATTTAGATCCGTTGCTGAAGCTCCACCTTGCTGACAGAGCTGACTTCGCAGACGCGACTTTACAATCTGACAACCACATATTTCAAAAGCACATCAATGTCACCTCAGAAGCTCTCAAAGCTGGAATACTTTGATGCGACGTACGAGGACAGCAGTTACAATGATCGACCGAGGCTGTACCTGCCAAGCTTCTGCAGCGCATCAATGACGAGCCGCAGCCGGAACTGAAGCCGAACGCCAATTCACAAGCCAGCTCCTTTGGGCAGATCTTGCGAGCATGCGGCACAGAAAAGGAACTGCTTCTGTATTGACTGTGACGACATGATGAGTGTAGAACCTTTGTCATCTCAAGTGAAGGGATACGTTGTTGAGCCTCAAGGCAGACCGGAGAATTCGAGCAGTCTAAACCTGTATGAATACTAGCGTTGTCGCTCGAAGGATTCGACAATGTTTGATATACTGCACTGCGCCTCCCTACATCTCAAACCTAGGATTCGGGAGGTGGAGCAACAGCAAAAGAGTGTGGTTCGTCCGCAGCCAATTCGCTACACTACGGCTACCACTCCATGCACAGCCTCGACAGACAAGACTACCGAAAGAAGCAGGACATTGCTTTCCTCCCCAGACTGAGCGAAGGATGCATCGACTTGGCGCCAGGCGAATAATGCCCGTCCAAGCGCCCCAAGACTGTGGAAGAAAGCCAGCTGGTTCAGAAGCATTGTTCAATTTGTGCTGCTGTGAACAAACTCAAGCCATGGATGCGGTACCGTCCGAAGGAGATGCAATTCTCCAATTTCTCGTATTTTTGGGCTTCTCGTGATTCTTTCATGCACTAGTGTTTGGCTTAGGCATCCACTTCATGTATACAGCCACGTTTGCTGCAAGCATACTTGAAGCACGGGTAGTCCCTAAAGGGTTGCCAGTTCATCTTTCGCTTGGTTGAGGGTTGAAGGCGACTAGAGTCGCAGACACATCACAATGGCTCTTACACAGCTGGCCAGCCAGACTTGGACGCTCACTAAGAAGGATCTCCTACTAATTGCACGACGACGATGGTTCAGCACATTCATTCGCGCGGTCGCGTTCCCGATCGTCCTGACAGTCATCCTCGCGTCTGTCAAGAACTGGATACACAACAATGGAGGCTATGGATTCGGGACTCCCTCGCCAATTCGCTCGCTACCTGAAGCATTTGATTATGTTGGAAGCACCCGAAGCAAGTTCGTGATAGTCGATCGCGGTCTTGCAGGAAACGATGTACACGCAGTAATTGACGAGCTCTCGACAATGGCGAGGAACGGCAATCGCGAATTACATACTCTACAGGATTCGAGCGAGATTGCGAACATATGCCCAAGCTCCTCGAAAGGTGTTACCGACTGCTTTGGTGCAGTGGACTTCTGGTCATCTCCCGAATCAACTCCAGGTGGAATCTGGAATTACACCGTTTGGCAAGATAGCGTGATCAGGGGTGCAGATGTGCGACGTAACGACAACGATGTGCAGGTCTATACGCTTCCCCTTCAGCATGCCCTGGACATCATGATCTCCCGCAGAAACAATGGAACTGTGGTTCCCGACGCCATTCTGCAGTATCCCTTCACGGAGCAGACTCAAGCAGAAGAAGACTTCAAAGACAGCAAGTTCTTCGGTCTGCTCGTAACGCAAGCTATTGCGTTCGCGCTGTTCCTCGGACTTTGCGGCATAGCATATCATCTTACAGGACATGTGGTACGACAGCGCGAGGAAGGCATGTTGCAACTCATCGATGCTCAAATGCCCAACAAGTCTCGGTGGGAGTCTCTTATCGCAAGAATGCTGGCCACCCACATAGCATTCGATGTCATCTACATGCCTGCCTGGTTAGTGTGCGGCGTTGTTGTGGGAGAGATCATCTACCCAGCCAGCAATACGGGCTGGTTCGTGCTGCTCTACTTCCTTACCGGACTGGCAATGACAAGCTTCTCGATATTGGCAAGCTCGCTGTTTCGCCGACAACAACTCTCGGCCATCAGCGCTATCGTCGCGGCTATAGCTTTTGCCATAGTGGCACAGTTTTCGCAGAGTGGTCAGCGTTCTACCAACAACGCTGCGGTCATTGCCACTGGTCTGCTATTCCCGCCTAGCAGCTTTGTCTACTTTCTGGTCACTAGCGCTGTCTCCGAGATTTTCAGCCAACCTATCAACCTGAGTTCATCTCCGTTGTCACTCATCGGCTCTTTACTGGACATCAGGATCTATACAATCACACCTGGGACCTTTCTAGGCTTCTTCGCCTTCCAGATCCTCCTCTACCCGATCCTCGCCATGATGGTTGAGCGATTTATGTGGGGAAGCTCTTTCCGTGGCAGGCATTTCCGATCGAGCGCCGAGATGAACGGCAATGCCCTTCGGGTCAATAAGTTCACAAAGCGGTATAAGAATGCTGCAAAGAAGCGGGACAGGACACTAGCAGTCGACCAGTTATCTTTGGACGTGTTTGCAGGCACTATCATGTGCTTACTTGGCGCCAATGGATCTGGTAAATCGACAACACTCAGTTCCATAGCCGGTCTCGAAAGCATCACCGACGGAACGATCGAGATTGATGGAAGTGGCGGCATCGGATTATGTCCACAGAAGAATGTGATGTGGCCAAATATGTCTGTGGAAGAACACGTCGCCTTCTTCGTGCAGCTCAAGAATCCATTCCTTTCACGCAAGGAGCGAGCCCTAGAAGTCAAGCAGTTGATATCTGGATGTGATCTCGAGCACAAGACTCACGCTCACTCGAAGACTCTGTCAGGCGGCCAGCAAAGGAAGTTGCAACTTGCCATGATGTTGGCTGGAGGTAGCCGAGTGTGCTGTGTTGACGAAGCTAGCTCCGGTATCGACCCGCTGGCTCGGAGAAAGATCTGGGACATACTGCTTCGTGAAAGGGGACAACGCACGATACTGTTGACGACGCATTTCTTGGACGAAAGCGAGGTACTGGCAGATCATATCGCACTGCTTTCAAAGGGCAAATTGAGAGCGGAAGGTACCGTCGCCTCGCTGAAAAGCTCACTCGGCGGCGGCTTTCAAGTCTTCGTACCGAGCCACAATAGCTCTTCTTTTGAAGGTCTTACAACCAGCAACATCGTTCATCATCAAGCCGGTGCCGATGAGATCTTCGATGTGGCCGACAGCGAGGCCTTAGCTGGCCTTCTCACCAAGCTGGAGCAACGTAAAGTGTTCGATTACAGGATTGAAGGGCCTAGCATCGAAAAGATCTTCCTCCGACTCGCTGACGAGATGCAGCTTGAAGGCATCACCACATCATCACGAAGCAGTTCGGAGTCGAAAGACTCACAGCCGGCACCGAAGCATGGAGCTTTTGTAGAGGACAGCTCGGTAACGTCATCTTCCATGGATCTTCACACAGGCAGAAGCCCAGGACCTGTACGGCAAACGATGGTGCTATTCCGAAAGCGACTCACGATTCTGAAGCATAATTTCATGCCTTATGTCGCTGCTCTGTTCGTACCGCTTGTGGTGGCTGGCCTCGTCACCCGTTTCCTGCTGAATGTCTCTTACGAAGGCCTCCAGTGTCAGGACCCAACCACACAGAACCTTTACGACCAGATTCCAATCGCAATCACACCTTCCGACCTTGCGTTCAATTCAGTCCTTGGTCCGCCAAATCGAGTGAACCCACAGCTAATCCAGAGGCTCATCCCGAGTCAAGTCTTTTGTTACCCGGGTTCAACCTACTGTTCGACCTCGGGTGACTATGTCCCTACCTACAACATTCTCAATGTAACCTCCGCAACCGACTTCAACAACCAGATTAGAAACAGTTCTCGACCAAACACTTACCTGCCCGGCGGCTTCTGGCTGGGCGATGGCACAACATCCGATCCTCCGCTCCTGGCCTGGCTTGCCGATGGATACTCTGGGGATAACCCCTTCAGTATGCTTGGTGCTCTGGATATCGTCTTGCAGAATACAACTGTGGCAATCTCATACAATAACTTTGCGCAAGGATATGCGCCTAAAGACTTCTTCCAAAGTCTGGTTGCAGTCTTTACGACTCTCGGCTTCGTCCTCTTCCCAGGTCTCTTCGCTCTGTACCCAACCCGAGAAAGACTACAGAAGGTGAGAGCCATGCACTACAGCAACGGAATTTCCAGCGGACCACTATGGACAGCGTATGCTCTCTTCGACTTCTGCTTTCTGCTTTTGATTGCAGTACTTGTGACCGCTATCTGGGCAGCAAACGGGTACAACTGGTATGGCCTGGGATACATGTTTGTGTAAGTTCTTTCCGCCTTCCACTTGTCCGTCAGTACTGACTTTGCTTATAGTGTATTCTTGTTCTACGGCTGTGCAGCTACAGCATACTCTTATGTGATTTCGCTATTCGCGCCATCACAGCTGGCCGCTATCGCGATGACATGCATCTTACAAGTTGTCATTGCTATGCTCTTCTTCGTCGGATGCTTCCTCACCGTCGACATGGCCGACCTGGAAGTGCTCTACACCCAGCTTGACACAATCTATTACACCATAGCATTGATTTGCCCTGCGGTCAGTCTGCTTCGAGCACTTCTGGTCACCCTCAATGTCTACGCTATCTCGTGCAGTGGCGCCTACTTGTCCTCTAATCCTGGTTATATCGGTCTCTTTGGAGGGCCGATTCTGTACCTGGTCTTGCAGTTCGTACTTTTGGTGGCATTCCTGGTCTTCTGGGAGTCTGGCCGAAGTCTAGAGGCATTCGGTATTCGATTCGGCTCCAAGAAGCAAAGAGATTCATCAGACGCTGAGAAGGAGGCCGTCACTGCTTCTGACGCTGCAGAAGACGCTCATCGGTTGTCATCGAACAATCGTGGTCTTCGCGTCGGTCACATCTCGAAGACCTTTGGCACCAACAAAGCTGTCGACGATGTCAGCTTCGGCATTCTGCCTTCCGAAAAGTTCGCCCTTCTTGGTCCGAACGGCGCTGGCAAAAGTACGATGATTTCGCTTATCCGAGGCGACCTTCGACCAGACTCCGTGAATCAACCAGAAATTCATATCTCAGGTGACAGTCTCATGCGCACACCAGTGGCAGCAAAGCAACATCTTGGTGTCTGCCCGCAGTTTGACGCTGTAGACTCCATGACACTGTCGGAGCACCTTCACTTCTATGCCCGTGCCCGCGGGCTTAACAAGAAAGAGCGCAAGGAGAATGTCGTAGAGATCATCAAGCGTCTGGGAATGCAAGACCACTCGAACAAACTTGTCAAGAAGCTGTCAGGCGGTACGAAGCGAGAACTGTCCCTTGGAATTGCTCTGATCTCAAACCCGTCTGTCCTACTGCTCGATGAGCCTTCAAGCGGCATGGATGCCGCATCGAAGCGAGCATTGTGGAAGACACTCGAAGCCGTCTCCGCCGGACGATCCCTTCTACTCACCACACATAGTATGGAAGAAGCAGATTCATTATGTGATCGTGCTGGTATCATGGCAAGTCGCATGTTGGCGCTCGGCACTATCTCCAGCCTCCATGAGAGATTTGGTGACAAAGTCTACGTTCACCTCGTCCACCAAGATGCACCAAGATCTTCACCTCAGCAAATGGATGAGCTTTGGCAGTGGGCCAAGGATACTTTTGCCATTGCTGAGACGGAGAAGGCTGTTGGTGGACAGCTTCGATTCGCAGTACCTGTCAACCAAGAGGGCGGCGGAGGAGATCTCCTGGATGGCAGCAGCATGGGGCGGATGTTCCGAGCTATTGAGGCGGAGAAGGAGAAGATGGGTATCAGGGATTATAGTATTGGTCATGCTACTTTGGACCAAGTGTTCTTGAATGCTGTTGGACGACATGGTGTTGATGAGGAGAACTCGCATGTTGTACAGAAGAAGAGCATTGTTCAGAAATTGCTGAGGCGACAGAGAACGATGTAATGAGATATGAGCATTAGCATAATTTGATACCAAAAGAGCAAAACTTCGATCCTTGCGAAACACTTCATTTGTCGAGATTCGGCGCCTGGGCTGTGCTGTCTATCCAACCTGTACAACGTACAAGAGCTGCAAAACATGCCATCTGCAAACTTGTTCTGGTCGTCTACTCACACAGCCTCCTTGGGCATGAAAACCGGGTTCAGCAATGCCGCCGCCCACTCATAAGTCGTGAAAAGAATTCCACCACTAAACACAGTCCTTCCAAGTCTCATCGTAGTCCCCTTCCAGAACCCCTTAACCCCATAATCTGCAACAATACTATTGAAAGCATCAACAGTACTCGCACCCCTCGCTGACTGGGATCTCGTCTTAATCGTATCAAAAGGCTGCGTCGCCAGCGTCGTCACAATCCCCGCCACGCTCCCATTCGCAAAATTCGTGGCAGTAGTTTGAGGAATATTCCTCACCCTTTCATAATCTTTGAGAACATTATACGTTCCCATACGAAAAGCTGTGGCACCAGCTTGTTTTAAAGTGGTTCCAGCGAATCCGCGATAAAGTCCTAACATTCCGTCTTCGGCGAGGATGGTTTTGATACAATGTCGAGCATTCAGATAACGTTTCTCAGTTCGTGCATCGTCGATCAGCGCCGTTTTTATTCTTTCCGTTGGTGTTACTGCTGTTGCTGACGCTACTACTCCTGAAGCCATTCCGGAAAGCATGTTTCGGAGAGGTGAAAGGGTTCCGGTTTCGGGATCTTTGAATGTGTTTTTGATTGTGTCGAAGGAGAGGAATCGAATGCCATCTTTGCCGACGCTACCGATTACTAGTGGGAGACATCCTTTGTATAAGGCGCGGATTCCTTCTTTGGCGTAGACGTTGTAGACGACTTTGAAAGGGTTCCTTGGTGTTGGTTGGCCTTTTTGTTCGCGTAGTTGGACGCGGGTTTTTGCAAATTCGAATGGGTACTATATCTTGTGGTTAGATTGAAATTGTCGTGAACTTGAATCTTTGGCTGTGCTTCTTACTGTTGCGGCACCTTCAACTGCTCCAGCAATGCCGCCGGCCAGCAGTGATACTATCGCTGGAGTATTCGGTCCATCCTGGATTCAATTAGCACGGTCTGGATATACCATTTCAGTCGGTCACTCACATCTTTCATGATGTCTCGATCTCATCAAAGGAGACGCGCCAGAAAATGTTGTAGGTGACGTGCCGGGAATGCTCTATAAACAGCTGAAGTCAATTTGTCTCAACCTCGGGAGAGCGATATCGCTCACCACATCGGCTACGAGGACGAAACTCGGATCGGCTTCCAATGCTGATTGCAATAACAATCACTAGAAACCATAGCGAGAACATACAAGAGGTTCTCTAGCGATAGCCGATACGCCAGAATTGAACTAGACTGTGGACGATATTGCCAGAAGGGAAGATCGCGACTTGAAACTCGTGCTCAGATCCAGAGCCATCTGGGCTCAAACAAAATTACCAATGGAACTATAGGACGGAGCGCTCTACCCTTCTTGCCTACTATGTCTGCCGCCGACTCAGTCGACCACCTCCATTACCTCCGCCTCGCGTTAGACGAAGCACGTAAATCGCCGCCGAAACCCACAAACTTCTGCGTCGGAGCACTACTCTTCTCTCCCTCGCAAAGTCCAGAGCCAGTAATTACAGGCTACACACTCGAATGCGAAGGCAACACGCACGCCGAACAAAGCTGCTTCATCAAGCTGGCCGAAAAGCATGACTGTAAGGAGAATGAGCTAGGACGACATTTGGCAGAAGACACAATTCTCTACACAACCATGGAGCCTTGCAATAAGCGCTCTGTAGGCAATACGCCATGTGTGGATAGGATTCTGGCTTTGAAGAGGCAGGATGGTTCTCCTGCGATTACACTCGTGGTGTGCGGAGTGAGTGAGCCGGAGACTTTTGTGGGTGTGAATGAGGGTAAGAAGAAGCTTCAAGATGGCGGTGTTGAGGTTATAGCTGTGTCTGGACTGGAGGATGATATTCTTGCCGTTGCTACTGCTGGACATCCGAAGGAGGGAGGTACGTGAGAGTAGGCGTTGAGAGCACTCTCCAAGCTGTCCTTCGAACTTGAATACATCAAAGTCGGCCACCTTGACTATCAGGTCGCCGCAAACTTTGCGAGAAGAACGCCTGCGGTGATCCGATTCACGGGTCACTCAAAGCTGGCTTGAGTATGAGAATCAGCGGGGGGACGACACGCCAGGCTCAGCCCATGAGCTCTGCTATGAAGTGCGCACTGAAGCATTCAGGACGAATGCCACAGAATGCTACCAGCCAGATGAATATTGCTCAAATATCAACGCCTAATCACTTCATCGCGCCATGAAACACATAATGGAAATGCTCAACGGTCCGTTTGCGAAGCAGCCAGCGGTATGAGCAGTCTTCAAAATCAATTCGGATTTCTGCGGTCTTCGACTCTTCGTCATCGTTGTTATTGAACGAAGAACACGGTCATTAAGCCGCAGGCAATGAACAACGAATTTGCATCACAAGTCTTGATCTGATATGATCGGAGACCAGATCTCGGTACAGATCTAATTTTGAGTTCCGGACCCTTCTTTGTCGCGTGGCCTTCGCGTCAGCTTGAGCTCATCACAGCTCGGGATCGATATACGTCATGTCGTGCAATCGACTTCGAATACATACACTGTCCTTTGGCGCTCTGATCGATCTTTATTCTATAACACTACACACAGGATTGTATATTCCCCGTCAATAGATACGACAGGCTCCGCATAAACGTCATTTAATCAGTCAAACATTCTGTTCGACATCGATCATCACACCTGAGCTTTCTTCATGAGACCATTTGCTCCCCAGCTCACACGATCTCTCCAAACCGTCGAACTCAACACAGCTCGAGCGAATCCCATTTCCAGCTTCCGTATCAATCCTTCGAAGTTGACCGTCACCCCAAACACCCCACAGAAGACCAAAATGTCTACCGACAGAGGCGAGCTCAAAATCGAAAACACCAACATCAAGACCAGGGAAGGAGTCTCCCTAACCGACAACCAAAAAACCCTCGTCGGCTCCGTCCTCGATCTCTTCGCCGGACGCCCCAGCCTCGCCAAACTCCAACTCTGGAAAGACGATGCCACATTCGAAGACCCCATAACCGTAGCAAAAGGTCGTCAACAATACGAACCACAATGGTACGGTCTGCAAGCCGCATTCTCAGAAATCGAACGTCTGAACCACGAAGTCACATCTTCCGGCAACCCGATTGAAATGGATCTCAAGACGAGATACGTTGTGAAGGGGATTGGAAAAGAACAGATTGTGGAGAGTAAGGTGAATATTTATACTGAAGGGGATAAGATCAGTATGGTTCAGGATAAGTGGGATGGGAAGTTGCCGGATAGTGGGATTGCGAATGTAAGTTCTGTGTTTCAGTTTGTGAATCCTTTCTGGTGGATTAAGTATGCGGAGGGTTGGGCATGGTGGACTTGGAGTTGGGTTTGGTATACTACTCCTTGGATGGTGAGGGACAGCCGTCTCATTCATCTTGCTGCTTTTTAATTGGAGAATATAGAGTTGAGATTCAGATGCTGACTTATTGTCTCTATAGGCTTTCAGGAGATTGAATGCGAACAGTGTGCCGCTTATGGTCTCTGTGCCGAAGAATGCGGAGGAGGATGCGAAGAGAGGAAACCAGTAAACTTTTGTGTACAGTACAGTAAGAGACTGGGGATAGGGTGCAGCATAGTTTACAAGAATGCTACGATACCATGACACGCCCCCAGAAGGCTGACGGAAGCACTTGGTAAAGCGGTCCATTGGGAGTCCTTCCCTTGCCAATGCGATCCACGTCGGAGCCGCTTGATACGCCGTGTGGCTCTTTGCTCTATCTTCTATAGCACGGCTGAACAATTACCAGTCGAATGTCTGAGGGAACGTCCCCTAGTTGTTAATTTGAGCTGTCTTGTTTCGCAGGAAGCTCAACCTCTTTCGGGTAGTTATGCTCTTGGTCGCATGAGTCGATGAATTGGGTTCCCGTCTGCGCGAGGAGACTGCTCAGATTCAGAGGCTGTAAAAGTTATTGATATGGTAGAGAGGCTCACTCGTCATGGTTGACATTTTGGTCGTCATCACTAGCGGCCTCAGCCTCTTTTGGTGGTGCCATGGTAGGCTTGTATTGATGATGATTATTGTCGAGAAACTAAAAGGAGGACATGTAGAAGGCTGTGATCTCTCGCGAAGTTACCCAGCTTCTTATAGCATATCAATGACCTAGTGAGCGAGACATTGTCATGTCCAGGTCCTGTCGATACGAAGGCCAGAAAGACCCAAAGCTGCAACACAAAGGGCGGCCTCTGCTATGCATCTTCGTCATTTCAGACGAAAACGGTAATTCTGTGTTCTTCCAACATCGGAAGGATGTTTCAATACCAGGCACGCGCAACAGACGCTGCGCGTTTAGGCCCGGTGTTCCCCGAGAGCACAGCATGAGGCTCTGCATCCGCATGTGTTGGTAGTCCCAGGATCCTGTCTTTTGGTTGCGGCTTAGGTCTCGGGGCTCAGGTCCGCTGTCGGGAATACTACCTTGTCGGGAGTGTTCGATGACCAATTGGTGCTGCGGCAAGCAGCAGCATACTCGCAGGGTATGCATCCGCAAAGACGCGTGCGACACGGGGAGATGTGCCACTTGTTACACTGCATCCTTCAATGATAAGGCTCTCGGGCGAACAGAGCGGCTCTAGCGTTGTTAAGCCGAGCTGGGCCTTGGATGGTTTCGTGCCAGAATCACTCCTTTGTAGCGACCTCGATCACGTCTTGTCTCAGTCCCGGCCACCTCTTGTGATAGATGAGCCACCAAATGACTGCAAGAAGCACGACGGCCCCAAGGATGGGACTGCTGTAATTGAAGTTTGGACCAGTGATTGGCATGATCGAGGGAAATGGCAACCAGATCATCACATAGGCAGTGTACACGAGCGCAAAAGCGTTGACATACGGACCGAATCGTCCCATATTCCATGGTCCTAATTGTGGCGGGTCGGTGGTGAAGCGGCGCAGGAACATTGCGAGGATAGCAATGAAGTATGAGATGTACATCGCTGTGTCATGTCAGGTCAGTGCGTTCACCACGATCATCGCCGTGCTCTGGCTTCTCACCTAAGGTGCTAAGAGAGATGAAGACTTGAAGCGCAACACTGCTGCCGATACCGACCAAAGTTAGAAGGACGACGATGGCGACCGAAAAGAGTACTGCACGAGCTGGAACATGCTCGACAGAATCGACCTGTCAATGTCAGCAGGGTACTCATACATCATTCCTGCAGTACTAACATATGCAAACACCTTGGGGAGACCGCCATCGCGAGCCCAGGACCAGCTCAGCCTAGACATTGAAGCAATGTTGACGACCATGGCACACATGCTTATCAAGATAAGAAGCGATGCCATAGCAGTTGCAGCTCGGACAGAACCAGTCGCGTTGAGTAAGACCGCTAGCAGAGGCTGAGAATATTTGAGAGCATCTTCCGGGCTTCCCATGCAGAACAGTAGGACGAGAATGAAGAGCCATGCCATCAGTCCATTAACGCAATTCGTGAGAACCATGACCCAAGGCACGGTGGTCGCAGCTTTGCGTACTTCTTCACTCAGGTGGACCGCTGCGTCGAAACCAACGAAGCACCAGACGGATGTCTGCAGGCCAAGATTCCAGCTTATGAAGTCGTTGGTCCAGCCAGATGTCTGTCTAGAATCAACACGACTGAAGAAGACGAAGTTCGCATCGTGCTTGGGAGCTGTTGCAAGCAAGACAACGCAGAACACGACCCAGAAGACAATATGAAAGCAGCCTGCGACAGTCTCGATCCATGGTACCAGCTTGCCGAATTTGAACAGGTTGACAAGAGTTGTGACTAGCAACATTGCCCAGATGATAAGAGTGGTATGCCATAGCTTCGCTTCGTAGTTCGGATAGTGCAATTGTGCAAGGTTGATGATCCAGTAGGCAGTGCCAGTACCCATCCCGACACTCATGCTTATCCAACCAGCCCAAGTAATCCAACCTTGCAGCCAGGTAGCAAAGCGCTTGATACTGCTTGGTGCTAGCGCGTACGTCCAGTGATACATTGCTCCGGCGATAGGCTGTATTGATGCCATCTCAGCCATCGAGGCTGCTTGTGATATCGCTCCAGCCCAGACGAGTAGAAAGCCCCAAACTAAAGTCTGAGGTCCGCCATTGAGAAACACGGTGTAAAGATTGCCGGCCACCGCCTCCCAGCTGCTCATGAACGTGATCGAGAGGGTGAAGAACTGTATTGTATTGAAGACTCGCTCAACACGTGTCTGCGCGATGAGGTCGCCATCGCGGGACGGGCTGCGGTCGTGCTCAGAGGCCTCCACGCGGGCATACTTGACCTCTTCTGTAGTCGCCATAGCAAATAATCTCCGAAGAGTATGCAAGGACGTCGCGAAGAAGCGCATCTTGGGGCGGGAAGAGTACTTATCTCTTGTGCTACGGTCTGGATCTGCAATGCAGGTATATGCATTCTAACTGATACCTCTCACCCCTCTGACCCTTGATACGGTGCCACGAGCATGGCATGCATGGCGCTATCTTCGAGAGCTAAAGGAGGGTCGATCGCTCGGTTTGGCAACCAGATCGCATCCTAACATGCGGGAGAGAGTGGCATGCTTCGACAGGCCAGTCATTGTTCGAGCGCTGTGCATGCTAGTGAGCTTATTCACACTTCGTGGTGGAAGTAAGCAGTGTGAAGAAAGGAGAGTTGGCGGATGCAATCGCGGAAATCAAGGTTGACGCCAGCGGGCGGAGAAAGCCTTGGCGCGTGTAGACCTGCTTCTTGTTCGCACGCTTCTCCCCATTTTTGCAGACTATCAACTTCCTACAGTCGATCATGGTATCGACAGCGCAGAAGAGTACAGAACTGAGGGGAGAATTTGGGAACTGACAGTGAATCAATCTCGAAGCAGGAGCATGGCATTAGCAACATGACGGCAATCTATGCGAAGACATTCCAGAGCCGCGTACAGCGTGGCAACGCCGCCCACGATGCCGCCCATGCGTGAGGTGATGATGCCGGCCTCTTTTCATGCCTTGGGCTTCATATCTCCCAGAACGACGAAGATCTCTTTTGCTACCTCTTGCATCCGCTTGTCTTCACATCCTGAGAACCTATCCGGATGCCATCTCTTCCTCTCCTTATTTGGATCGAAGTCCTGGTGATAGGTAGAATGGATCCGAAAGACTTCTTTCAGATCGCATGGGCACATACCGAGCGCGAATTTCTTGGCCGCGTATACCGACCGGCGACAATGGTCCTTGTCGCAGTGGTACAAGGCTGGCGGTGTCGGAAAGACTTGAATCTGCGAGTAGTTCTTGAAGGCGATCTCAGTCGACTCATACCATTGTTCGACTTGCTCCCTCTCAGACTGGCCGCGCTGGTCTTGAGCAACTTGAGCTTGTGAAATAGCGTTTCTTGCCTCTGCTCTGCGCTCTTGAGCCTTGGCTTTGTCGTATTCCTCCTTTTCACTCCCGGACAATGCTGCGTAGGCTTCGCTGACGTTCTTGATAGCTGCGGTCTCTTCGCTCTTGGCGACTCGCAGCCTACTTCTTACCTCCTCGAGGTACTTCCTAGTCGTTTCCTCCCTTCTGTGGTCCGCCGCCGAGACAGATTGCAATCCAGTACCTCTCTCGATCACACGACAGAGCTCTCTATGCTCGACCTCAGCCTGACCAACTCGAGACTGCGCATAGTGCCGAGCTGAGATGGCGCTTCCAAGCTGACTGGAAGCCTCATATGCCCGCTCGATGTTGGTTAAAACTGGCGGTGGAGGCGGTGGCGTAGGTGGAGGTGTAGCTGGCTTCGGCGTTGCTGGCTTCGCGCGAGGCTTTCGTCCTCGCTTTTTTGGAGGCATGTTGGCCTGATGTGTCCTTCTGTCTGAGGAACCAAATTGCGGAACCGAGTCGAGTCAAGGTCTCGAGATCGGTTCTGATTGACTGTTAGCAGTGTCATCGAGAAGATGGTGTCTGCGTGCTTTTATGACGATGATCTAGCAATTTGTGTGTCTGGAGCCTGCAGGTGAATGTCCCTTGAGGTGATGAAACAATAGCTTTGTGTCTCTATTGATGCAGCTTTAATGTTATATGCAAGACAGCCTTGAGACAAAAGCTTTGGTCTCAAGACACTGTCACAGACTGTAGCTCAGCCTCGAGTCTGGAAGTCTGGTCTTGCGTAGAGCTGTCCTCATTGCTCTATCCTGGAGTATCTTGCCTTTTCTGTACAGAGATGGCTTGCGCTTGCTCGACGAAACAACATTCTGCCATTTACGAACAGGCAGGAACGAGCAAGACAAGAGCAGGCAGCAAGGACACTCTAGACGTTACGAGACTTATGCACGAGGAGCACCGTTTCTGGACGCCATCAAGACCGAAAACTTCATGACATTCATGCTCCCTTATGCTAACACTTCTTTTTCAATTCACTGTCGATATCTCAAACCCCTCCCTTATTCCTAAACAACGCAATCGTCTGCACAAATCCATCCTGATTATCATTGTAGTACGCAACGTCCTTCCCATCAACAGTAATGGGCCAATGCGTACCCACAGTATTCAAATTATACACACTCACTCGGGAGTTGCTTCCCTCCACACTCAAAATCCGACTCTGGCACACGGATTGGTTTCCTTGTGCTGAACAATCTGTGCTGTAGTTGTTAAAGAAAGAGTAGAGACCGGCGCCGTAGACGAGGATGTCTTGGCTGTTGACGATGCGAAGACCCCAACCGTCTGCGGCTGGGATGGTGAGGTTTCCGTCCTTAACGGTGGTGGTTGGGAATGATGGGTCGCTCAGGGCTTGCACGACTGGGAAGGGAATGCGTGCGTTGGGGTTGGGCTGGTAGTAGGCTGTCTCGGTCTGAATCTGTCCGGCGAACACGTTGCGAGCGTTGGCAAATTGGTATTCATAGCGGACGTGGCTAGAAGGCATATTAGTGCTGCTGTTCGCAGAAAGAAGACTAGGAATTTGACTTACTGTTCAACTGATGTACCAACCATCCACACAGGACCTTGGCTCTCATCGAGTAGACCACGACCAGCGTAGATGGTGATCTGAGTGAGTGCTGGATCCTCAACATCGTGGTCGGCAACCCAAAGCCACACATTCTCCAAATACAAGCCAGAGGACTGCTTAGTGATGTGCATTGTGAGAAAGCCCGAAATGCAGTCTGTGTCAAGGTTGCTGGCAGTCACGGTAGTGTTTGGTGTCTTGGGACAGTCTGCAAGAAGGAGTTTCGAGCCAGCGAAGCCTCCCACGCGTGCATGGACGTCCCAGAGACCAGAAGGTGAGCCAGCAGCGGCAATCAGGTTGTACTCGAAAAGCACAGCACCGCGTTGCCTGCCTTGGGTGCTGACGATTGAGTCGGTCCACTGAACGCAGCCTTGTTCGCCGGGTTTTCCAATTTGAACAACTGGCTTGGGGTTCTTCATGTCATCAAAGTATGGTCCATATGACAGGATGACAGAGAACGACTCTCCAACGATCCTCGAACCACCTGGGATGTAGATTGTGCTGGAGACAAGATAGTCACCGTGGTCCAGGTAAAGGATCTTGCCAGCGGCTTTGGCCTGGTTGATAGCATTTTGAAGTGCTTTTGTGTCATCGGTTCTGCCGTCTCCCTTCGCACCAGCATCTCTAGCGCTGAGGAAGTCCGTGACTGCGTTCTGCTCAAATTGCGGCTTCGACTTTTGGTAGTACTTTCCATCGCCCTGCAGCAAGCTTGCTGGTCTTGCGTTGGGCGTAAGAGGCTTGAGAACTTCATTTGGCCCAGTTGGAGTGTAAGCGTGTCCTTCAACCCAGCCAGCAATGTAATTAGTGTTGCCAAGTCTGGTTCCGTTTGGTCCTTGGATTGCAACAGGAACGTTGTTCAGCTTCACATTCTCCAAGATCAAGCTGCCTGCGGTTGGTGGCAAAGAAGTCTGATCGTGCGCAGTAAGGATGCCCACCTTTGTGTTGCTAATCTGGGAGTCAATGAATGTTACAGAGCCGACAGTCTGAGCAAGTCTGCCGCCTGAAGACATGTTCAAGCCGACCGTGCAGTTGTCGATGTTCATATTTGAGTAAGTCCAGCCCCAATCCCAGATTTGGTTGATCGCTGTTTGACAACCAGAAAAGGTAAGATTCCTGACAGTAAATTGCTGATTGCCCCACTAAAAGCGAAGGGTACAAGGGTCAGCATGTGTCTCAAAACCAAGGAAGAGTATGCGCTCCAAAAGCGTGGGCTAAGACCGGCATGCCGTGTTTGAGACGGCGACCGTAGCTGCTTTCACCCGTTGGAGTTATGCCTTGCACCCATCAATATACTTACGTTGGCACCGTACAGACCTCCTAGGAACACGAGATCGTTCATGAAGCCACCGCTGCCCTGCTCGATGAAGATGCCTTGGTGCTGGGTTCCCGGAGCAGAGCTCATTTTGAAGACCATGTTCTGCAAGCTCGTAGCCTGTGCCGTCGGCCAGTGCAAACAAGTGATGGCCGAGGAAGCTGGCACGAGAGTTGTGTCGATGATGAGGTTACGGATTTGTCTCCAGAAGACGTTCGTCGCTCCGAATCCAAGCTGGCCATTGGATTGATATGGGTTGGCATCAATAACACCGAGACCTCCGGTCCAAGTAGCAAAAGCACGAATTGTTGGTAAGCACTTCGGGTTTCCAATAATTTGAGTGTAGTAGTAGTCAATAATGCTGCCATTGACCATGTATGTGCCCTGCGGGAAGTAAACAACTGCAGGTGTGACTGTCGAAGAAGCGCAGGCGCCAGGCGCGCATCGTCCGCCGCTGGAGATGGCATTGTTGATAGCTGCTGTATCATCTGTCACTCCGTCGCCCTTTGCGCCAAAGTCCTTGACATTGCGGAAAACCTGGTAGCCAGATGGGTTTGAATTGAATGCCGCAACTCCCTGATGCTTGATATCTTCCATCCAGAAGTAACACGGATCGGCCGGGTTGTTGTCTGGCTTTGGATGAGGAGCCATGGCAGGTCTTGGTCCTCCTTTCGGGTATCGTTGCCACCAAGAACGAGATGGCCCGGGGTAGTGAGTATATGGAGAATACTGCTGAAGAGCAGAGTCGACATATTGTTCGACCTCCGGAGGTGTGAACAATTGAGCTTGAGTGCTCATAAGCGCGCCCAAAAGGGGCAAAGCGTAAAGAACGGAATACATTTTCAAAATAATTGTTGTTAAACGAGTGACTATGCAATGATGCAAACAAATATATGAACGAAAATCGCCGTGAGGCAGACGGCGAGCAGCAAAGTGAAGCTGGTTGAAGGCCAGAAAGGCGGCTGACCACCATGTATATGTCGCACATCATTGTCTTCTGTCTACACGCCTACGCTACACGTCCTGCAGATCACATTGTTAGTGTCAACGGCTGGCCCGTTCCAGGTACTGTGGGTGTTTAGCATATAGACACTATAGGTGGAGCCAAACTGGATGGTAAACATGCTGTGAAGCCGGGTCGAGTGGAAATTACTGCTTGGCCGCCACGGAGTAGAAAGGCGAGCTGAGCTGAGCGCGACAAAACTTAACTCCTGCAAGCGACCGAATTGTTTAGAGTATGGGGTTTGGGTTCGGAAGGAGTTGCGGACGTGGCCGAGGGATTGGAAATTGCGTCTAAACTGCTTTCAGCAGCGCTAGGGCGATCAAGGTGAGTGGACCGACTCAGCAGATCAGAGACCTCTTTCCCACGCGACTGCATCTGCTGTGCTCGTGCAGCTTGATCGATCGTTACCCAGAGGTATTGTTCTGGGTCGAGTGACAGACTCAGGCGATGGGCAAAATCACGCGAGGACGCTGTGTGACCAGACATGGTACAATGAGAATGTTCCAGCGGTACAGGAGGCAGACCGACCGCGTGTCGTCGACCTCTTCCCAAGATAACTCACGATGCCGTCTCTGCCGCCCCTGCCTTTTTGATAGCTTCGCCTGCCATGCGTGCAGGAGTAGCCGTACTCTCCGGGTATTTGTCCTGTCTTTGCGAAAGCGCAAGCATCTTTCCTGATGCTGGCATGTTTTTTCGTTTTCACGGATTCTTCCCGAGGTTACCAGCGAGCTACCAGGTCGCTCTTGCCATGCGGCTGCCACGCTTTGCTATCGTCCCAGCGAGGGAAGACAAAGGCTAGCTTATCTGGAGACTGTTCTGGCCAGGTCCTGTTGATCAGCTCCAGCAATTCGTCATAGAGTACTTTATATCCCGCAGGACTCAGATGTAGACCATCGTGAAGAAAGCTCTGCAGGATGTCGTTTTTTGGCATATTGATAGACCCTGTCGGCTCAGGATCGACGAGGCTCCCGCCAGCTCGCGATATCAGAGCGCTCCAAAGATCGATGACATGCACCTGGGTCTCCTGTCCCACTTTCTTCACAGCTTCTGCATACTTCTTCGTCACGCTGGCCTTTCGTCTGATCGCATCGGGATAATTCGGGTCGTTGAACTTGTCTGCGGCAAGACACTTCCTCTCGTCGACTGGTGGAGGTGTAATCAGGATCCGTCTGATGCCTTCGTGTCCTCGAACATCTGGATGATTTACCATAGCTTTGGTATTGCTTGCGAACTCGTCCAGAGGAATGTGCTGTTGCGGCCCACCTGGCGTATCCGGAAGTCTGGCGTCGTTCGCGCCGAAAAAGAATGTCATGAAGCTGACTTGAGCGCATTGTCTCGAAGGCAGAGCCTGTGGAAGCACTTCGAGTCCTTGTCTTGTATTGTAGCCGCTAAACCCTCTGTTAACGACATCAAGCCGCCGGACATAGGCATCGCTCAGCTGGGCTCCAAAAGCAAATCCGCGGTCCTGGTTGAATGAATGCTGTGTGATGCTGTCGCCAAAAAGCAGGAATTGAGCAAGTGTCCCTCCGAGCATAGCGTCGCTCGAGGTGCTCGTTACTGCGGCGGAGGATTCATTTTGAGAAGAAAAGGCAACTAGCGGTCTTTCTACAGGGCGTTTCATGTTGTGCGAATGTGTTACGTGGTTGTGAGAGCAAGGAGGCTGACAGAAGTTGTTATGTTCTTGAGTTTGCTACGTTCAAGGTTCATGGAAAGGAAGGAAAAGACTCCAACAACATGCCCAAGCCTCGCTAGCGCGGAGTCTTGGCCACATCTCGACCGCGCTAGCAAGCTCATCGCCGCCAGCATCCAGCATCTTCAATTATTTTCATCATTTTACGCAGTCGTTTCGTCGTATGGGTGATCGTGCAAGGTCGGAGAACACGTTTCTATTCCTACGGTGAGTCTCACATTCTTTACGAACCCCGATCCGTTGATGAAAATCCTGGTTCATAACGCGCTTGCGTCGTGGTTACTCTGTTTTCTCAGCAGCAGCCCGCCATTCTGCAGAACACCACTTAGCCCCATCTTCACATTCAGCGTGCAAGAGAGGAAGTGCATGACCAAAGAGAGCACTGAGGGCATTAGATCGCGCGCTTGGATCACCTTGAAGCAGTTTCTATGAATCTGAACTGATCACCAAAGGCCAGATACACACACTTCTCCTTTGTAATGAACATATCGACATACTTCATCCACTCAACTAATGAACAACACCAGCACTCGCCATCTGCTCCACATATTTGACGTATCTCGGTCTACTGCTTCTACGCAGTGCCTTGCCATACTTGACCATGATGAAAAAAGAAGCACTCTGAGCCATTCCCACGAACGCTGCGAGTATGAAGGCATTCCGAAGACCCATATTCGTCACCCAAGGTGTGATGCCATAATTGACAGCGAATGACATGGTGTTGCGCACTATGATGACCGTCACAATGGCTTCTGCGCCCAGATCCTTGTAGCTGTCAATGCAATATGAGATCGAGAGCTGAAGACCGATGACATTCGTAAGGGCGATGACTCCCATCGCAAATACGCAGCCGAACCAATGGATGTGGTGTGCAGCGCCGACTCCCCACAGGATCAAGGCGAAGGGTAAAAGCAGCATGTGCGGTAGAAATAGCCATAGTCGATGCTCTGGCTCAAGAATACCTTTGTTCCGTCTGGCCAGTGCAATGAGCACTTTATCACCCACCCAGCCTGTGTAGGCACTCGCGATGGCTGTGCCGACCAAAGGAGACACGTATGTAACGCCGACCATGCTCGCCGAGAAGCTGTAGGGAGGATTGGCGAGCACGAGTGATGATGTTGCGTTCAGCACATTGAACCAGCAGAGGTTGGAACCGTACGAGAATCCCGCGTAGAAGATGACTGGAAAGGTCAAGAACACCAGTGGTCGCCAAGCCATGCCCGCCAGGTGATTTTCTTTCTTGAGATCGACCTTGCGGACAAGCTTGATTTTGTCAAGATACGACTTCTTCTCGATCTGGACTGGAAGCTCGATCTCTGATTCCTCCTGGATTTTTGGGCTGTCCGGTGTCTTCTTCTCGTCATTGGTCGTCGGAGTGGCCGCTCCAGTGGGACTGTCTTGCTCGTTCTCATGCCCGTATATCACGGCTCGGCTGTAATTGGTCTCTTCCATGAAGAAGAACAGGAAGACGAACCCGATACCGCAGAAGATGGCGCACCAGTATAGCACCCACTCCCAGCCTTGACCATCTGTGATGAAACCGGCTATGATAGGTGCGAAGAAGTTGCTTCCTGCCAAGAGGAGGGCATAGACTGCCACATAGAAGCCTCGCTCGTGCTGGAAATAAATGTCTGTGACGGAGATCTCGCATAAACTTTCGATTGGGGCACCGATAATGCCTTGCACAATCTTGTTTGCGATCCACTGCCCATTGCTTTTGGTATGAGGAGCCCAGACCTGGATGCCGACTGTCGCTATCATCGAAAAGAGGTACACGGGCCTCTTGCCATACTGAAGAGCAAGTGGTTGCGAGATGAGACAGCCCCAACTGGCGACACTTGTCAATGATTGCGACGATTGACACCCACTTCAGTTCCTACTTACCCAAATGCCAGAAACATGTATCCCGTGCCAGAATTCAGGTCGCCAAGTGTCAAGCCTGTGGCTTCAGAAATGGGTTCAAGGACCGAGTATATCGCAGCCGACGCAATACCGATCATAAGCGTATAAACACACATGCACGTCGTCGAAAGTGCCTTTCGTGCCGGAGACCAGTTCAGAGGATCATCAGGATCAGAAGACGGCGCCGGCACCAGAATGATATCGCGTTGTGATCCTTTAGCATGCTTCGCTCGCATAGTACCTTCCAAATCGACAAGATGCACAGTGCCAGGCACCGGCGCCGCACGATCTTCATCGCGCTCATCAGTGGTGAAGAAACCCATTGTTGGACGCAGAGATCAATGCTGGTCGGAAAGGTGAAGTTGATATCAGTATATGCATTAAGCTCTGGAGGCCGTCCGGACACTTATCCGGCCAGGACAGCTCAAGATAGGCTGATAAAGTCGATGTTGTGCTACATGCGACTGGTTGCACTCGATCACAATTATGCTCTCCACGATAACAGGGTTCCGCTTCGATAGGAGGAGTTGCCTTTAGAGACTTTCTCCAGGCGTACAAGGATTTTGCTTTGTCTGATAGCCCTATACTTCTACCACCACCATTCTGAGGTGAAATCTTATCCAAAAAACTCGACATGCAGTCTCCTGGGGATCGAAGCTTGATGAAGATCGTTCGGATCAATTGCTGCAGTCTTAATGACTGGAAAGCTTGTCGCTTTGAGCGAAGCAGTTGAGATTGCGATGAAGAGACTGTGGTTGTACTCGGCAGTTGGTGTGCGGCTGTCCTCAGCCGCGTCATGCAACAAGCTTACCACAGCTCTCTCTGTCATCCATGGCAAGCAAAAATTACGCTGAGCAGTGGTCATAGTCTGGATGTGAAATGAATCAGGAAAAAGCGAATGTATCGGTCTGAGTCTCCTCTTCGATTTTGATGCTGCTGCATTAACAGAAGCCAGCAATGCAAAGCGCTTCCAAAGCAGCGCTTGTACACATTAACAAAAAAAACGCCGGCATTGCCCAATTGCCCTCCCTTGGATATCATCTGGTGGAGAAATGCCTGTCTCTAGTTTCACAAAGCCTCGCTAGTGGCCGTAATATGCACAATGAATTTCTGGAATCGATGGTCGTCTGCGTCGTGAAATTTTGAATTGAGGTCTATGATAGGGCGATTAGAGCCGTTGCGACCATTACCGTCAGTGCGAGGACCGTTGATGGTGCTGCTAGAGAGGTTGCTCCAGCGGTAAGTGCTTCCGTCGTGAAGACCTGCTGGAAGCCAAGGTTTGAGGAGTTGTAGCAGTTTTGCGGTGTTACTTCTTCCACGAGTGGGCTTCCGTTTTCTTCCAGAGTCACGTCCACACACTAAGACTTGTCAGCAGCTGGTTTGTCCCAAGGCAACCATTGGACACATACGCTGTATAGAGCCGCTCCATGCTGTGCTGTCTCAATTACTTGGATCGTGATATTCTGTCCAGGCGACAAAGATACGTTGGCCGGCATCCGCACTTGAGGCAAGCAGAACTGTCCTGGATATTGGCTGTTGCTTGGTCCTGTCACTTCAAATGGAGGCACGACTGGGTGCGAGTAGTTGGGCGGCGCCATTTGCCCTTCTTCTTGGATACCAATGTTGACATAGAAGAATGCTTTCGAATGTCCTGGGAACCATCCGGGCTGGACTGATATAGCTCCACCTCCGACAGGCCAGTGCGTGCGGTTGGTTGTCAAGCCCATGCCTCCGCCTGCCACATGTTAGACCAGCCAGACCGCCTGCCGATGCTCCCTTCACTTACATGGATACATCCATTGCATACCGAATGGATAGCCCATAGTGCCATTCTCGTATTGATCAATTCCGACTGTTTCTGGATTGAATTGCGGCAACGTGCCATTCGTGTGCAAATTGTTCCCTCTCCATCCCGGATATGTGATTACAGTATGTGCTCTTGCTAGCCCTGATAGTGCTACTATTGCGATGGTGAACATCGACATTATTTCAGACATCGTGGCGGCAGCTCGGGGTTTTGTGCCAGCGCGGCGATCAGCGCGTAGGAGACGCGGTTCGAAGTGGTCTTAATCGTCCCTATCGTGGATGCTCTTATAAGGTCGAAGAAGGCAATCAAGATCCAAGTCTTGAGAAGAGAGTGCCGAAGACTAGATCTGCATAGAAGAGTGTGAGATACAGCTTACCGAGACTCCCTTTGCATATAGAGAGACCAGAAGATGACCTAGCGTCAAGCAGACTCGTGAGAGGCGTGCATAGTTCCGCTCGAGTCTCCCTGCCACAAGAGTGACTTGGCACGACACTGCGTGTCCACTGGGCTGAGCGAGCATGGGGCTGCCCTAGAGATGGGATAGACATGCAGCGGGCGTGATTGGAATAGCTTCTGGCCCTTGTGTTTGCGCGACGAAGGAAGCAGCCAAGGCGAATGAAGGATTAAGCGCCCACTGGAAAGCTGTGGAGGTGTGACATGGAGCTTCCTGTTTTCTGGGCACTCTCAGCTCTGACCAATCGCATCACGCAGACAGCACTTCGGCTGATTGTGCATGCAGCTGTGGGGTCCCGATCCCAAAGGAATGAGTCGTGTTGCTCTTTGTATATTAAGAACGATGGCCAGAGACATGACATTTTCTTGAGGTTGATCTGCGAATTTGATGACCTTGCGTACGACGATTGCGATACTGGCCACGTCATGGACAACGAAAATAAGTATAACATGATCAAGGAAAGGGATCCGGTAACATCTGGACTCCCAGCTTCGAGAGTTCAATCTCTGCGAGCGCTCAATGCGACCGCCAGAACATCAGACTCAGCATTTTAATCCGTGATGAGACTGTCCCATCGTGCTAGCGATTGTAACTAGAAGCTCGAAATGGCGGATTGTGAGGTTGAGATGCTCGTCCGACGAGGTTGTCGAGAACGTCTCTTCTGAAGGAGTTGGAGCGTCGTGAAGAAGACTCCAGACTCGTTTCGGCAACTTTGCAAGGCAGGAACCGTGCTCGCGTAGGGCTCGCAAGTCTCGCTGCAAGCCAAGTCGCAGATTTGGGTAGCCAAGACGACTCAGCTTTGCCACGAGTGAGCATGCAGATCAGATCCGTATGAGCAAGCAGGACATGTTGTATTTTCAGCAAAGGCTTGTAGGAAGGTCAAGAGCACAAAAATTTCAGCCGCATGGGACCGCAGCCTGGGAAAGTTGCATCATGGTCGATCATCTCACCAATATTTACACATCGATCGTTCGATGTGGGCTCACCTATTTGTCCTGCACGATGTGCTTATAAGTGCTGTCATTTCAAAAATTTCTCGCGAGAGATCCGGCTCCTGGAAGACGACCTGGAGATATTTTGGTCACTCGCGGCCTGAGTCAGGACCCTGCCGAGCTGCCATCTGCTTGTGGTCGCTTTTCGGTGGAACGTAAGCATAATTTGGCCCAGCCTTGCTTGTCAGTGGTTCACAGAACGAAGGGCCACCATGTAGAACGCCTTTTGTTGAATAATCATAACTTCTGCGATCCCGTACTTGGCGAGCTCTTTCAGTCGTCTATTCAAGACTGACACTCCTCTAATAACACGCCCGCGACCTCAAGCTGAGGTAGTACTGGTGTGACAAGTGTAAAGCTCGAGTCTTTTGCATGGCCTTCTCGGAGGTTGATCAGCGGGCGTGCGGTGCGACGGTGTTGCCATTGGCTTTGAGCTTGCACGCCGCTGGTGGCGATAACGTCTTGTACGCGTGAGATGTGGCGGCCGTCTATGGGCATGGGCTGCGAGTCTGACCGGTGTAGAGGATGTTGAAGTTGCAATTCAGGACAAGGCCAATCTTGAATCACTTGAAGTTCAGCGCCAAGAAATCGTCCGATCGAGACTTTTGACTTCACCTTCCGTTCTGGCTCCTGCACCTAGGTCACAACCACAACATGAGACATCACGCAAGATGTCTGAGCAGACGCTTGCCGTTCCTCCATAAAATGCCGAGCGAATCGCGGCATTTTGTGCAGTAAGATCTGCAAATGCGATGGCCTCACCTCTAACCGCCCGAACCCTTGCCCACCTGCAATGGCTACCTAAGCGGGACCAATGAGAACGACCTTCAACCTCATCTGGTGTCAACTCAGTCTATGTTTGCTCTTGAGTTGAGGCACCGGTCTGATTTCCAGCGCCTCTGGATATAGCAGTCGCGCGCGTGCTGTGTTCAGCGAGAGGCGACACCTGTCGGGCAATGTACGGCAACTCCCAATTACACAATGGGCTTCTTCGAGGAGCATTGGCCCCATGTTCGGCCACCAAGATCCAACCAGGAACTTCCAATGGATCTAGGAACAAGTTTGAGGTCCTGTGGCACAGCTTGCACTACTGAAACACCTTACCCGGACTTGACTGGTAAGAGACCGTGCACCCACGACCGTCAATGGCTGAAGACCAAAGCTCTTGCATGGCTTCGGTGACGACGTATCCACCTCACGTTCTGTCAGGCGCTTCAATCAACTTAGACATGCCATAAGGTCGCGTGCTCCAGCCTTAATGGCAGGCCTCAAACACACCAAAGTGTAACCTCGTACCGGCCAGCATTTCCTTTGTCATACTGCTTCGACACTGACATTCTTGTTTCTTCTTAATCTTCGCGTTCTGCTTTTCATTTCGGGTCCCTTTCTTGTTTATAACGAGACCTACGGCAGAGTAATTGCTATTTCAGCGGTGGTGCACCTTTCGACCTGACATTGGCACCAGTTTGAGGCAGGCAGGTCAAGATATAGCGGCCGCGTTTCAGCCTCAGCTCCAACGGCAACGTCAATTCAGTACACCAAGTAAGCTCAGGTCACATCATGCCCATGGCCATCGATCGAGAGAGGTCGGTCACTCCGATCGAGGATGAAGCAAGTCATAAGAATTACGATGCCGAGTCATTACCACCATGGGACCAGAACAGGGTAGTTCAGATGGTGCAAGTACCTCACCTTGGTTCCAAGACTGTCCCAAATCATGGTTCGGAAGCAAGTCCAAGACCCAGTTTGACCACAGAATCGCACCGAGCAAAGGTCTCCAATCCCCACGCTGCTCCCATGTCTGGCCCTTACATCGCGGCCATGCCCTACGAGACACCTCTACACGTATCAAATGGACCAAAGACAGCACCACATGTCCCGGCTTTCGTCAAGGCGCCACCTTCACCTCCGGATAGCTTGGATCGTGTCTCGACTCAAGCTCCAGGGTCGTTATCGATGGAGCAGGCTTCTATGGAGACCACCGGAAGACATACCGCGCGCAATATAGGCCTTCAAGGCACCATGGCTCACGGCGAAGAGACTTATAAGCGCCGAAAGCATGCTGCCAAGCCCAGTCAATCGAGCACGGAGACGGGTGGGAGTAGAGGCATTGGAAAGCGCCTCAAGTTTGCTATGAAGGACATGTTCAAGCGAGAGCCCGCCCAGGACGCGGACTGTGAACGTATTGGCGACAAGCATTGGACGGAAGAATGAAGGGAGCTGAATTAAAACCGCCGTCTCGGATATGTGTTTGCGTTTGAAGCTCTTCAAATGTGAGCTACGACCGATCTTTAACGGTCTGAAGAATGAACAAGGCGTGAACTCCAGATTTAGATCGCACATCGACTGAATGTACATCTACCTCTCCTCAATGGACCACACCATTGCCGCTATGCACACCCATGCTCTAAAGCCTGCCTTCACCTTCTACGCTAAATCGCTCCACAAGTCCTTCCCTCCCAAGTCGGCCAAGCCCAAAGCCTCATTTGAATCATGTCGTTCCTCTCTGCCAAAGCACCGTTAGTTGCCATACACGCTGTAGTCAGAATATCCTTTTCATCCCACCCGTTAAAGCTTCTCCAGAAACGATCTTTAGAAGTTTCGAATCATCAACCTCATCAAAGTTTGTTGATGATAAAACTTCCCACATTTTGCCCACGTTTTGGCTCAAATGGACGCCGAGTTTTGCTGCGAAGGCGCGGCGCATACATGAGGTTAACGTGGGTGGGCGAGGGTTTCCGTCGGGTCCTGGACAGGTTTGGCGGTCGATCATGCCGGCGATTTCGCATTGGAGAGCGCTGGGAGGGGGATGGGTTAGACATGACCTGAGAAGGGTGGAGTGGTAGGCTTACTCGATGGCCCATTGGCTTTTAGGCTTTGAGTACATAACGTTCCCGGCTTTTAGCATGGCGATGAAGAAATCTGGCCCATGATGTAAGAGCATTTCTTCGAATGCTAGCTCGATGTCGCTTCGAGCCATTACGTCTCCTGCCTGGTGATGACCATTTATTGGGTCTGGACCGTAGATCCGTAGGATTTTGATTGAGGAGATCAGTTTGAATAGTAAACATGCCAGGCTTGTTGCAGGTAGTCCGTTGATTATGGCGACTTTGTTGCAGTAGCTTCCAGTGTCTTGCAGGCGGTAGAGTAATAACAGTCCAGCTTTGTGTATTGATTCCCATCGTCCTTTAAGCCAATCTAGCTCTGGACCTGTGCCCGTGATCTTGAGCCAGTGTGCGTGAAGCTCTTCAAGAGTGTCGAGACGCTGATGCAGTGTACGCAGTCCTTCGAAGGTATCGGTTTGCAAATTTGGAAACAGCTGAAGTGCTATCGGACTTAGCTGTAAAAGCTTGATGTCTTTCACAAGTCCATGTTCATGATGCTTGATCAGAACATTTAGCCTTTCGCATGTGAGACAAAGGCACGCGAGTCCGTGCGGAGTGTAAGGAATATATGGGATCACTTCGAGGAGGACTTCTGCTGGCAGTGAACTGAAGGACTTTTCGAGAGTGCTGGGCGTAGGTAGCACTGAAGCCATGGTATAAGACGCAGCGATTCAAGCAAGTAGAAGGTTTGGTAGCAGGAATGCAGCAAACAATGGCTGTCGGATTGCGAGTGTCATACTTAGCCATTAAGGTATGACCATCCTGGACCTTGATGGCGTCAAAGGTCAGGTCCTGCGTACGCGTGGTTGACAGCCATCGCGCTTTCATTACGTGATCAGTCATGATTACCGAGTGTATGAGACGTCGAGCATTGTAGTAAAATAACCTGGCTTATTAGAAAATGCTGAGAATACCGAGAGTAAAGCGCTCGGCGTGTATCAGTAATCGCAGCCTTTGAGCAGCTATACCGCGTGCTGGGGGCCATTTAGGTCATTGAAACTCTGAATCTGTCAAGAGCAACCATCTCTGCAAGGAGCATGTCTGTACTGACAGATGAGCCCTTTGCTGGTGGTTGGAAAGTGAGGCGGTCGCAGAAAATGGTTCATGTGCCTGAGCAAGTGCTCTGAGTCGCTCTAAGAAACCAGGACGTGGTCCATTGGCAATAGAATCCAGAGATGTCATCGACGCTGAAGTATTCGGTACACTGCTATTGGAATGGATATCTCTCGCCCGTAGAGATGAAGGTGGTGTTGTGTTTGATGGTCTTGGCTCCGGAGAAATTGTCAACAAAGCATCGACCAAGCCTCTGGTTCGCGGGCCGAGGCGACCAAAGGCGAGGGTGTCGACCATGGTCCTGGCACAGAAACAAAAAAGGGCAGGGGATGGCAAGCAATTGTGACGATTTCAAGCTGTGTGAGGTGGGAGGCGTGAGAGAGAGAGGCAAAATCGAAGTAGTCGGACTGGCGGATGGCACAAAAACAGGCTATGGTGCTTTGCAGTGCTGGATGTCATTGGTCTAGATGGCTAGAGTTTGTTACGTAGTGCTGCTGTCGGCTTGTCACCTTTCCTGAACCTTTCAGCGTTTATCGGCCGTGCGAGTGAGGAGGCGAGTTCCACAGCACGAGTTCCACAGATCGATCATGGGGAAGCATGGAAGAGACCAGACTTCGTGCTTTCCCACATGCTGCAGCACAACTCTATAGACTCAGCTGATAGATGCGATATTGGTCCACCATCACCAACGCATAGACATTCATTCTCGATACCATTGTTGGCGCATTGTTGATGTGTTTCTGGAAGGATTTTATTTAGACTTTTGATGATGCATTGCCGAATCCGCTGGTAACAGGAGCTATCCAACTCCCATCGCTCGACGATCATCCGCATACACTTCTTCATTCCTATCCTTTTGCGAGCGCAGTTGGGCGCGTCGAGTTGGTGTTGAACATGCCTGGACTGTTTGGATCGCGAAGGCGCGGGAGCAGTGCGAGTAGAGTATGTCCAACACCCATGCCTGTTGCCGCTATATGCACACACTTATCACCCATAAACATCCCGTGCTTGGTTGTTATTGACTGTTTCTCTATAGCCCACGACTCCCAGCACCCACTCCGCCGCCCTCGCCGCTGCCAGCGCAGTATCTGGCCAGCGACCTCCCTCCCATGGCGGACTGTCGTCTGCTGCCGCCGCGGCGGCCCTCCGATCCGCGACAACGACACCGGAACCTGTCGGAAGCATACAGACTAAGCGCATGGTCAGACGCGGATCGCAGTCATCCATAGGAAGTGGGAGTGTCGTGGGCCGGGGTAGTTCTATCCAGGGGCGTGGAGGTCTGCAGCGAAGAGATAGCCAAGGCTCAATGACCGAGCGGACCTTCAGATCGCCTTCGCCTGGGAGAAACAACAGCATCACGAGTGGCACAACATCTCCCGCTCCATACGTGCCTCCTGTACCTGCGATACCGAGAAATCTTGCACAGTCGCAGCAGCAGCGGTCATCGAGCCTGGACCCTCCGCCGCAGCGTGTAGCTTCGCCAACTGGACGAAATGGACGGACATTGAGCATGGATAGAGCCCGCCAACCGCCGCCCATATCCACGCGCCGAGGCAATCAATTATCAAATGTCACTGAAGAATTGGAGCGTTCTGATAGTCAGCGGAATGTGAACTTCTCGCGTCCTATGGCATCACCACCACAAAGTCCTACGAGTCCTACAGCAGACAAGAGCCACTATACACACGGGACCGGAGCATGGTTCTCAGAGCCTGTGCCTGAGCGTGGAAGCTCAAGCTCTGAACCGAAGGTTGATGCAGCTGCAGCTAAGATGGCTCGTATACAAGCCGCAGCAGGTCAAGCAGTCCATCATACCAATGCAGGATCGTCTGCGCAAGGTTCTCACCTGCGTGGCTCTGCTCAACCCGCAATTACAGGGACTGCTGTTACTGCCAGCACAGCAACTGCTCCGCAATCAATGGAGACTGTAATGGTGTATGACTCGAACTCAAGAACATTTGTGCCTAAGCTCAGACCGAAGCCCAAGGTCGAGCCTCCTTCACCGACATTACCTCAACAACCACAGCTCAAGCCAGGACAGTATGATCCCAATACACGTACGATAGTACCTGTTGTAGCGCCAGTCGTCACCCAGCCACCACCACGGACCGCCTCAAGACAATCGAACCTGGCTCTCAATACAGACCTCGAACCGCCTCCTCGCAATCCCGCACGTCTGTCACCCACCAATAGTCCCCGATCCTCGCAACTCATACAGAACCAGATTGGTGAGGAACCGGAAGAGTTCAGTGGAGCTGGCGCGGGCACTGCTGTAGGCGGCTTTGCAAAGACGAATGGTTCTGCACATCAGAGAACATCCAGTCTTGACGTGCCGTCAAGAGGCACTGCCAGCGTCCGAGGTCGTAACATATCCACCTCGCCTAGCCCGCAGAGGTCTGCACGATTCTCGGCCTCTCCTGTTGTCGCAGCCACAAAGCACGATCCACCACCTCGGGACATCTCGCCGGCAAAGCCTGCGTTGAAGCACTCTCACTCTCCTGCGTCGTCTGTGCGTACCAACTCACCGCTTGCTAATTTTGCCGGCCCGAGATCGCCTCCCAGCGAGACCTCTGATACAGCTTCCCAAGACGGGTTCTCAGGAAAGAAGAAGAAGTCGGTCAGGGTCAGCTTTGATGAGCAGCCGCATGAAATTGAGGCATCCACAGCAGCGACCAGCAGCCCGAAGGTGCTAGCTCGAGATCGATCGCCAATGATCGACGATTTGGATGATGAGGAACTCATGAAGCCAAGACCTGCTCTTCCCAGCTTTGGCAGCGTGCGCAAGAATCGCGTTGTTGCTGAGAAAGTCACGGAAATGGCGCCAGAGAAGCATGATGTCAGCAATGATCATGCTATTGGCGGCATTCTGAGAAATGCCAATGGTGCTGCGAAACCTTTATCGGAGCCGGTACCACCTGAAGTGACCAGCAAGGACTCTGCCGGGTACGTGAGCGACGACAGTGATGACACGGCAGAGTCTGCTCCAGCAGTGAAGCCTACGCCCTTGTCTACAGATATCGTCCCATCTATCGAAAAGGTCGAAGCAAGCCCAAAGGGCTCTACAAGCCCTACCAGTCCGATTGAGCCCATCATTCGCGACTTCGCTCCAGTTGTGGAGCCAAGTCATCAGGATAATGCTACCCTGGTCCCGCAGATCAATCTCAGTCCACCGACTCCTGGCACGGAAGAATTCAAGAGTCTTGGAGAGGATGACCAGTCTCCGAAGCCAAGAAGCTCAAGGGAAATCGTTCTACCTGGTGGCTGGGATGGTGACAATGAGGCCGAGGTTGAATCTGCTGGCGCCGCTTCAGCAACAGCTGCTGCGATTGAACAGCAGACTGCAGTGCCTTCCGTCGAGCCTGTGCTTACGCACAGTCCTGAAGAGCGCTCGCCGATGCTGGCGGCCATCGACGAAGACACAGACAGTGACGACTCCGCTGCATTCAGTGATGCTGCTGAAGACTTGTCTGATCTTGAAGGCGGCTTTGCTTCGATCGACGCAATAGCAGTAAGCCCAATGAACGCCAAAGCTGCCCGAAACGATGCACCGTCCTCCAGCGCTACATCTGTACCTGACAGTCCAGTGGCACCACAAGCCGAGAAGAAGGTGGAAAGGGTACAGAAGGGCAATAACATCCAAACAAACGGCGACTGGAGCGAGGCCACAGCTTACTGGTCAAACCTCACCAAGGTTCAGCGAGAGCAGATTGAGCGTGATCATCTTTCATCAGACGATGAAGCGCGCCCAGCTCCTGCTACGAGGAAGATCAAGAAGTCTGCAAACAAGCCCACTACTGGTCTATCGCCGGCCGCTGCAAATGCTCCTCTTCAGAAGTCGTCACCAGCTCATCGTGACACGCAGCCAGCACAGTCCGCCATGCTGAAGAAGACAATGCGTGCGCAGCCCGGACCTTCACCGGCTCCTACGACAACATCAGCCGATGGACCAGTTCGTATGCGCAGGTCGATGCGTGATGGAGCTGCAGGCATGTCTGGTGGCATGGCAGCATCCTCCTTGCGCGATGGGCCTCCGTCCAGGCAGTCTTCATCGGCAGAGCCACGAGGAGCATTACAGAAAAAGAGCTTGCGACCTGATTCTTCAGGCGGTCTTTCGTCGTCTTCTGCGGGAGCTGCCATGACCCAGAACCGTCTATCTCAAGACACTGCACCTCCACGGCCTCAGTCTAGAACTCAAAACCAGCCTGTGGTGAGTGCAAGGCTGCAGAAGGAATTGAGTCACGACTCCGAGTCCGAGAGCAGCTTCAAGAAGAAGCGTAGAGGCTCTCAGTCGACCGTTGACTCGCAAGGTCGATTTGCAATGAAGCGAAGTATGCGAGCAGGGTCAATTACCGGGCCTGCACAGCGAGAGGAGCGACCGGTCTCACCAACTCCTCCTCGCGCCAAAGGCAAGGACTCTTTCAGCATTCGATCACTTTCGCCCACTGGATCATTCTTCGGGCGCAAGAAGCAGAAGGAGATCAGGGAGTCTTTGCGCAGGAATTCTGTCGATGCTGGCAGTAGTCGCATGACTACGCTGAGGAGTTCACAGCCACCGCCTAAAGCTGCGCGGCAGACGCCTGCACCAAGTCAACGACAGAGCCGGTTCAAGTCACGCTTCGTTGACTCTGATGACTCTGACGACGATGCGCCGAGACGAGGTCCATTCAGAAGTCGTTTCGTAGACTCTGACGACGAAGATGATGCACCTCTGGCACCTGTCCGTGGCATACCTCGTCGACAAGGTCAGGAAGACGGTGACTCCACGGATCTGGAGGACTCTGACGACGACACCAAGAAAGCCTCCAGGAAACGTGAAAAGCAGGCCACACCCATGGTGCCAAGTTCTGCAGATATCGACAAAGCAATGGAAGCTGCGAGAAAGAAGCTCGGCATGGAGCAGACTTCAGCTCCACCACAGACACCGCCTCAAGATGATGGCAAGCAAGGTCAAATGCTATCGCAGGGCAGTCTCCGAAAGCCGGCAGGTGCAGAGACTCCTGAACCGAAATCGAGGCCGGAAGAGATCAACTTCTCTTCTGACAAGAAACGCCGGACGTTCATGGGCAGCATTCTGCGCCGCAACCGAAGCAGTCAGCAGTCTGTGACCAGACACTCCTTTCAGCAAAGTGAAGCCCCTCCAATGCCATCAAGTCCACTAGTCACCCAGAGTCCTGCAACTGCGACCGCATCGCCTATTGCCGCCAATGCACGACCTCAGAGCCCCACAAGTCCTGGGAAGTTGGTGAGACGGAGCTCCAACCAGCCACAGCCACCGCGTATGAAGCGTGGTGATTCCAGTTTCTCAACCGCAACAGCGCCACCAATGATGGGCCAGACCAATACAGGCGAGTGGCCTCTTCCACCAGTTCCCAAGATTCCTGACAATGTTGAAGAGCTCAAAGGAGATGCCCGTCCAGCCACATCCGATGGCACACCTGGCCCACTACAGCGAACTGCGAGTGGCCACAATGTCAGGTTCTCCGAATCAGCAGACTCCAAAGCCGTGTACAGCGCACGCACGGGCAAGAAGAAAAAGTTTGGCATGTTAAGACGTGCTTTCCGTCTTGATGACTAGGAAAGCTACTCCTCCGCAGCGAGCGGGCAAAGCTTCTATCATATCTAATGTGTAATATCTTTTGCCCATCCGAGCGTGATACCAGCGCGCTCGGCTCAGGCATGACATCACTGAAGAGGAGAAAATTGAGTGAGATACCACTGCTGTCTTCCACAGCATTCCGAAGAATTTGTAATCTATCATGTTAGTATACCCAGCCGCCTTTTTGATCAAGAGGTCTGGCTTCGCGCATTCATTCTTTGTGCAGTGTAGAGTTGAAGAATAGTGATCCTTCCAAATTTCGATACTCAATCGATCCGTTTGATTGCTCTTTCCTTGCGGTCTCGCTTGCTGCATGCGTTTGTCGCCTCGTCTATACACTATGGTTCATTACCTTATACACGAACGCCGCCCAATTACCACGATTTCAACAGCCTTCCAATCTTCAGCTCGTCAAGTCGTACATCTCCTTGCATTCGCCTGTCGTGATGCCAAGTCTTTCTCAGAGCAAGAAAGCAAGGGCACCAAATCCCGCTGCTGCTGCACCCGCAGCATAGACCTGACGGTTAGCCGCGCCACTGCTCGTGGACGCTGCACCAGACTCCGTCGAAGAAGCGTCCTCGGAGGTACTAGATGAAGCAGTTGCAGAAGCTTGAGCAGGCGCAGTCTGGCTTGCAGCTGGCGTGACACCGTCACAGTCCAGAATACAGTCCTTCATTTTGTTATACGCATCAGTTTCCTTGAGGTCTTCGGGATAGTACTCCATAGCACATTCTCTGGCGCATTTGTACGAATCGCAAGGTAAGTCGTTCGCGGACCAGAAGGGTGAGCCGTCAAGCTTGTTTTCATATTCGGAGTAGTTGCCATTTGCGCCGGTCAAGTTGAAGCGATTGCTGTAGGTTGCGCCTTGGCCCGTGGTAATGTCGGAGATTGCGATGCTATAGTATGTTGCTGAGGGACCGACGCCGGGTGGGATGGAGAGGTTGACTGTGGTGTTGAGAGTGGTTGAATTGATTAGGTAGCAGGTCGGTCCGTTGGAGCCTGACAGGGAGGCGGCGAGGTCTGGAGGAAGAGGTTAGGACTGTGTATGGATGGAGCGCTGAGTGTGTTGATGGATACTTACAGACGCGGTAGTTGTCGTCGTTTGCGTTTTCGAAGGTCACGTTGAATTCTTCACCTGCTTTGACGGTAGATGGAGCCACGATGCCGTCAAGAGCGAGGACAGCGCCGGCGAAGGTGGCGAGGAGTGCTGCAGATCTCATGGCGAGAGCGTGCATCGTGAAATCGATTTCGAGTTCAAAGCAGATGCCTTGGTGAAAGTGTTTTTGCTGGAGGAGCTGCTTGTTTCAAATTTGTGCGCTGAAGTAAAAGCTCAAACGAGTGACTGAGGTTAGGAAATGGCCGCAATTGGAAACGTTTCTGCAGAATCGAATGGTGAAAGAGGAAATGTCAAACCAGAAAAGATCTCGAATAGTCACTTTTTGCGCCAATGCGATAGCCCATCAACAAGTGGAGTCCTCTCGTGTCTCTCCCTTAATATAGATTATAGACAACTCTTTCTGGGCTTGTGGAAAATCGTGCACGCAGATACCCGCCCATGCAGTATTGGACAGGCATTATCTCGGTTGTGACGGCGGCGTTGTGGTGAAGTCGGCCAACTGCGAGAGAAACATTTTGTCAAGTATGAGCTTCAGAGAATGTCTGGATGCTTCTCATAATATACCGACTTTTCCTCAGTCGATAGCGAAGATCTGCAATGATGCTTGCCTTGCTGATGGTCAGCATTGTAAACGCGAATGTCGTTGGACCTGTAAAGTTTCGCGTAGCACGGCCTTCGGTCCGCGCAATCCCTGCTCGTTCTCGAACGCGCTAAACGTGCCTTCGGCTCTGCTACCGAGATTGGAGGTCGTCGTGTTCAAGGCCCTTCAACCAACACCCAGCCATCTTCAAAGATCCAGCTTGACAATAGGAACAGCGCTGTGTCTCAGAGCAGAATCACCGCGAGTAGAAATACTCCCTCAGAGAGCAGCAACGAGGCGACTATGGACGAGTACTTATTCGGCTGGAAGCTCTGTCATCCAGAACAAAAGCTCCTTCCGACCTCGGTGCAGCGTCATGTCTTCCAACTCTCAGAGAAAAATGATGAGCCTGAACAATAGTCGTGCTACTGATGTTTTCTTTATAGATGTATATTTGATGCTAAGGATGACCGATTGCTGATAGACCGATTCTACCATCCATCGAAACTACCATGGCACAGACCAATGAACTTGAACCGCTGACACTCCCAGCTGGAGTGTCTGAAGATTACATCGACTGCAAAGCTTCTTGTGGACTGAACTGGCACATATTACAAGCTGGAGAGCCAGGAAGACCTCTAGTGTTATTCTGTCATGGATACCCAGAATTAGCTTATTCATGGCGACGAATCCTGCCAGAGGTAGCGAAAGCCGGGTATTATGCTGTTGCTATGGACCAGCGAGGATATGGCAGAACGACCGGATGGGAAGACAAGCCCTATGATCAAGTCGATCTAACACAATATGTCTTCACAAACCTGGTTCGCGACCTGGTCTGCCTGGTCTACAAGCTTGGATATACAGAAGCGGCTGCCATTATTGGTCATGACTTTGGTGCTGTGTCATCAGCAATGGCAGCTTTAATGCGACCAGATGTATTCAAGGCGACGATTCAGATGAGCCATCCTCACCATCCGCCGCCTGCGCCGCAGCTAGGAGATCAGCCTCAGAAGCAACCATTAGACATTCAAGCCGAGTTGGCCAAGCTCAACCCTCCCCGCAAGCATTACAAGTGGTACAACTCTTCGCCTGGTGCAGCTGAAGACTGGAACAATCCTCCTCAGGGTTTAGAAAAATATTTACGAGGCTATTTCCACCTCAAGTCGGCAGACTGGGACAAGAATGATCCACATCCACTGAAGGAGTGGAGTGCAAAAGAGATCGAAATCATGCCCGAGTATTATGTCATGGCGAAAGATGACACTTTTCCACAGTCCATTGAGAAGAACATGAAAGGCGAAGACTACCACAAGACAGAATCCTGGCTGCCACCAGAGGACGTGGATGTCTATGTAAAGGAGTGGAGTCGCGTTGGCTTTCAAGGAGCATTGAATTGGTATCGTGCCCAGACTGCGTCCACGCCTCAGTCGAAGAGAGATATGTTATTGTACGCTGGCCGCAGAATCGAAGTTCCATGCGCATTCATAAGTGGCAAGCAAGACTGGGGCAATTTCCAGCAGCCAGGAGCCTTTGAGGCGTACCAAGATCCCAAAGCTGTCAAGCCAGGATGTTTCAGAGGCGCTACATTGATCGATCACGCTGGACATTGGGTCCAGCAAGAGCAGTCCGAGAAGGTCACCATGTGTGTGCTGGGCTTTCTGAAATCGCTCTGAGGTATTGACAAGACTGGTCAAATATTTCAAATTGGGCATGCCACGCTTTGAGCGCACAAGCAGTGTCCTCTTTAGGTCTGTCTACTTGATATCAGTGCTCTTTACAACAGTCGCGAAGAAATCTGCCAGCTCATGCATGACCATCTTCGTCACTTCAGCTCCACTGGCTCCTGGAATATCACGGTCGCCTACGCAGTCCTCGGCGATGAGGACATCGTACCCAAGTCTCGCACCATCGCGGGCTGTTGTCGATACGCAGACATGTGCCTAGCATGAGTTAGATCGTTCCTTCTTGTACATTTCAACATCACTTACCATGTATCCTGCAAGCACAATTTTCTGTCCACCTGCACCTCTCAGATAATCATGCAGTACTGTATCCGCGAACGAAGATGGATGAATCTTCTGTATAACCTTCTCGCCATCCTTTGGCTTTAATTCATCAAACTCTTCAGCAAGCTTCGTTCCAGGCGTGAAGACAGGCGTGCCATCCGGAACTGAATGAGTGACGTGCACAACCCTGCCTTTTGCTGCACGATATCTTTCCAACAATGCTGCTGTCGCTTTCCTTGTTTCGGCAGCATTTGTAACCTTCAATGCTCCCTCGGCATATTCGTTCTGAGCGTCGATGATGATCAAGGTGGAGTCGCTGGTCGTTGCGGTCGAAGGCGCCTGGCCAGTGAGTTCTCTAAATGCTTTCCCTGACTGTGCCATTTTGAGCTAAGATGTTTGATGAAAGGCTACGATGTTCAAGACAGGAGGATCTTGAATATATACTTGCCGTTGTCGCCCTCGATGTCAGCACCCATTCGTAAAGCACGATATTTCATCAAATAGCGCTTATTTCATGCCTGCATACGCCTGGATTTGGCTAATAACTCGCTATTCAGCAACTTGACTAAAAAGCGCAAACTTGGTCAACTGAGCATGTCTTCTAAGCTAAATCCTAGGACTAAAGGGTCTCAAATAACTAAGAGACACTCGCTGTATATAGTCTTTGCGGGAGGCGATGCTTCTTAGCTCGCCGTTAAGGCATAATCTGCTGCAGACTACCCCGTAAAACTAGAAGTTCTCGAGAAGGAGGCATAAATCGGTTGCTAAGTTAATAGTACGGGATTGGAATGCATTCCTCTTCGAAATAAGTAGCCCTCTGCAACCTCTACTTAACGAAATACTCCCTCTGCTTAGTCAAAGAGTGCATATTTAGCTAAGTGCCCGTGCTAAGGCCAAAGAGTGCGATTTTGGTCAAATCTACATGATGTAAGTCGCCTTCTTGGTGAAAAACCGCACTTTACCAACTGACTATGACATCGAGAGCTTGACCTACCCCGCTGCTGCTGTACGCTAATAATGCTGAACAGCACTCCTCTCCATCATCAATGCGTTCGCATCCATCCGTCTGTCCAGACTCGACTTCGTCTTCAGGTGCCGACAGACATCCGGAAATTGGCACTGGCATTTCCAGTTCGAAACCCCAGCTGTGAATGATGTCATCCTTGTAGGCCCAGCCTCGCCTTGCTCGCTCGGAGCAATGCGTGAGTTGCTCTTGGACATTACATGTAAGATACCTCCATCACGAGCGGGTTGTCGCGTGGCACTACTGCAACCAGATACGGACGCATACCTTCCTTTCAACACAATCGCGTCGAACATTGGCGAGGCTAATGTAGATTCAACACAGCTCTTCAGGCCAGGTAGAACACTTTCGACACAACATCTCCCTTCTGCATATCAAGATGGCTACTGACGATGGATAGACATGGGTCTGGCATCGAAGAGGTTTTATCGCCTATTACTACGAAGTGCTCGTATATGTTAGGACGTATGTGCCGACCATGCACAAAGCGCTGAAGACACTTGCACACGCGAAAGTCACGACCACCTGGCGAACGGATTAACACGCATCACCACAGTCGCAGCACAGAAATACTCACCCACAACGAATTGTTGCCATCCACGAAGCTCCCCCATACCTGTATCATGAGGCCGAGCGCAAAGATGAAAATACTCATGTTCAAGACCATGATTGGCATCTGCCAGCTCAAAACCTGCAGAAGTCGCGGCTCACGTTTTGCATTTTTCTCATAGCTCAAGGACTGTATCAGGATCTGGAGTCCTTCTTCATTGCCGGCGAGTCGATGCAGCATGACACTTTGCTGCATTGCTAAGGTAACAGCGACAAGCGCAAGCAGCAGACCGCTATACCACAGGCCCTGGACTGGTTCTAACAGACCACCCTGGATCGTCCAACTGAAAGCACTTGCGAACACAGCAGTTATTAGTGCACTCTGTGACAAAACTTTTCAGCACTGTGATCACTCGCATCGATGGCCACTACTGACCGTCAGTCCGACGAACGCAAGTTCGCTCAATTTTCCGTCTTTCCACCGACGAATATATTGATCTTGGAGCGGATTTGGCGCGTTGATAATCTGTCTGATTGGCGCCATTGTCATGCTCTCTTGCCATGGCAGAATGGTAAGACTGTCGGGTTTCGCAATTCTAGGAAACGCCAAACATATTCCATTCCAGCTCTTGCCCGACAGCCGTCTGATGTATTTGAACATTTTAGATATCTGGTAGCTGCTTGTGAAACTTGAGGACGACACAGACAGCAGAACAAGCATTTTAAAAGTTTGTATGGAAACAGTGAAGCCTGCTGCAACGCTAATGCAACAGCTTGCGCCTCACGCATGCACTGCGCCAAGTCATAGAAGTCATTTGAGTCGATCGCTTTGGGCTATTGCACCGAAGAAAGGCTGCCGTGGCTGAATTTTGGGGCTATGTGCGAGGTCATCCAGACGAGCAGCCGATGGATTGTACTTATATCGCACTCTCATTCACTGTCTGGGCTACTGAACTATTACCAGAACCTTCACCGCCCGAAATATCCTTGGACTCTGGAAACATAACATGGACCACTTCTTCCTGAAAGTATTGAAAATCGCACGCAAGCACCCCGATGAGAAGCTACAGAAAGCCATTGAACATCTGCCGGAAGCGCCAATGCCATTCGCGTTTGTGCCATATCTGTTTGTACCATGCGAGACATATGCTACGTCAGCATCACTAATAAGTCTGATCGAGTCTCTCCGACGGTATATCTTTCGATACGGATCAAACAACCTAGCTTTCTGGATGGAAGACAGGGCCGACCGTCGGTGGACCAAGCTAGATTACTGTTGTTCAGAGCAGGGTAAGCAGGCATCGCCAGTTTACCTTGGTACCTCCACGATAGACCTCGCTCGGGCTTGCGAAAGCTCTTCTACGGGAGAAAGAGATGATAGTCATGACAGCCCCAGGCCTCTCGCAGAGCAGGTGGACGGTGACTGGACAGGCTTGATGCAATCTACGGTTTATGCAAGACATTGGACAGTCATTATACGCGACACTGCATATGATCTGATGCGCAAAAAGGAGCCAAAAGGCACAAGACAGATCGAACTAAGATCGTTCAAGTACGCTGGCAGCGTGGAAGGCGATGCGGCGGGCATTCCTCTTGCACTGACCGATGTCATTGATGTTGGCACTACTTTCATGTCGGATGCTGATGTGAGATTTGTTTACAAGTTGGAGGGTCCTCACAACGCCATTGTTTCTGTAAGCTGGTTCACAAACTGACTTGTTTGCTAGAGCTTTTGCGCGAAGATAAAACGCCCGATTTGCATCGATTTTTGAACAACTACCATCCCATTGGCAACAATTGTCAGGACTTTTGGAATGAACGCCTGTTGGGTCGCATCGTCTGTCAATGCCCAGACCAGCAGCAGATACGGCGACCAAGCACGCTTCTGGACCGAATAATGCAAAGAAGACGAGTTGGTGCTATCAGCCGGCGTGTTGGCTCTCTATTCGTATTGCTGGGAAAACGAAAATGGTTGGGCCTCCATCATCTTTGGCTCACGGACTGGCACTACTCTTGGCTACATATGTACCATGAGGGTATGAAATATCATGCTTTGTGGACAATGTTCCGGTCCTTAAGAACAATGGGTGAATCTAGATCTGCGATCGCAGATCTGCAGAAGGTGATCGTTGGGCGTCCAAGAGATTTTGATGTGTCGATGCACGGAGATGAGGGATACAGCGACACGCTAGAGCCTCACGATGAGGAGCAAGAGGAGAATGATGTTCCAGACAGTCACAGCAGCCCGGGTGATTCGCCTAATGACTGGGCTCGGTCAGGCAATTCTGCGACTTGTTCTCTGTGGCTACCATATATTGTGCTGGCGTTAGCTGTGGCAGACACATTGGTAACGTTGTTGCCAATGCTGGATGCGAAATGGTTATGGCTAGACTGGGTCGGGCTACTTCTCGCAGAGGCCTGCCGGCGGCTGCAGCTAGTCACGCAAAAGGTATCACAGGCAGAGCAATCCCTGAGACGCCCGTGTGCAGCCAAGCGAATGATGGACATGAGACGTATGGCTAAAGCACGCGCAGCGGTCGAAGAGCCGGATGAGTTCATGAAGCCATTTTTGTAATGTCGACAGTCTTGACATAACAGGATTCGTCTTTGTGTAAGTAGCAGTAAACCATGCTTCAGTCCACGCTGAGTCATATATGATTGTGTGGACCACATCCGCATGCTTCGCAAATACCTCTCCTCAAGCTTTGCTATCATATGTTGAGAGCAGCCCTGGAGTTCCCGAAAAGCCGGGCCACGTGTATTAAGCATGGAAGGCACATAGGTGCAAGGCGAGAGGTCAGTGAGAAGCGCCTAAGACCGACTGCTTTCGAATTTTGAGCAGCCTTGTCGTTGGCATTCCAATAATGATGAGCATCATTAATGCATTCGCATTCATCTGTCCAGACTCAACCTCATTGTTCTCAGCTGCTGGCTGTTGATAATGGGTCAATGCTCACTGACTAATCATATCGCATGACACCTGCTTTGCATGGTAGTTTACGCCATTTTCTACATCCTCAATTAATCGACAGGCTCTATATTATATTCTCTCAACCCCGGCCAACATCTGGGAATTGGTGTTGGCACCTCGACGCGAAACTCCGGCTACACACCCACGATCTTGCTTATCTTGCCCAGCCTCCTTCTCCCGAGGCCGCGATAGGCAGTTATACGCAGGATTGACCACGAGAGAGACAGGCATCTTTCGCTACCCGCTATTTGGCCACGCGAGACGTTCCAGACAGACGCGATTGAATCCTTGGTAATTGTTGCAGGAACACGAGGTGAATGACAGTATTCTGGTGTTGACGAAGCCATACTTTCCGGACTCGGCCTCAAACTCAAACCTTCCCACTTTTGACCTCCTTCCCTTTCGCGAGACACTCCATCTTCTTCTCCAGGTCTCATCTTTCGGCGACCGCAGATTCTCCGTTGCACACTTCTTAGCATGTAATCCAAGCTCTTGTCCTAACCGCCACGACTCCTGGAGCTTCTAGAGGCTTGGCTGCGATAAGAGCCTCGAAACTCTCTCCAGTCAGCTCACGTTGACTGCATCTTACCCTTGTCACACACGCATTGATTCAGGATGTTGACCCGAGATCTACTTCTTTGCGGGCTTATACGCGGTCTTGGCTTGATCAGCAATAAGCACAAGCACTGCTGTCAAGATGCTGGTCGTGGACAGTATAGATACGCGGTCTTGGTAAGTGCTCTCTCATCTTGTGACGACCTCGTTTCCTTTCGTTCTGCTGCGTTTCTTGTTGTCAAGATGTCCGGCCACGAACTCGAAAAAGGTCCAATCGACACCTCCAATAATCTAAGCTACACAAAATCCAACGAAGATGGAGCTCGTCGAAGAAGTAGCGCCATCAATCCCGAAGTCCTTACCGGCGAGATCTTCGATGACCGGTACGAGTCCACACAGCGAGGTCTCAAAAGCAGACATGCGCAAATGATCGCTTTGGGAGGCACAATCGGGACAGGATTGTTCGTAGGGTCAGGTCAAACGCTAGCTCGTGGTGGTCCGGCGTTCATTTTGGGAACCTACATCCTCATGTCGTTTTTGGTTTGGTGTGTTGTTACTGGTATAGTGGAGTTGGCGGCATGGTTGCCGACGAAGGGTTGTTCGATGAATATGTTTGGGTGGAGATATGTTAGTAGGAGTCTTGGTAAGTACAAACCTTTTTGGCTGTGAAGAGATGGACAGGCTAATCAAGGCTTGTAGGTTTCGCTATGGGTTGGCTCTATTTCTACTCCCTCGGCATTCTGGTTCCGTACGAGATCACTGCAGCTGGACTGGTCATCGAATACTGGAGTCCGCCTGTCAACATTGCTGTGTGGATAAGCATTATGATTGTGGTCATTGTTGGTCTCAATGCTTTGCCTGTTAAGTTCTATGGCGAGACAGAATTCTGGTTTGCGGGATTGAAGATCATTATGATGATAGGGCTACTCATCATGTCCGTCGTGCTATTCTTCGGCGGTGGACCGAGTAAAGATCGTCTTGGCTTCAGATACTGGAAGGACCCAGGTGCAGCGAACACATACCTGGCAGATGGCGATACAGGTCGCTTCTTGGCTTTACTTTCGTGCCTGGTTCTGTCTGCCTTTCCGTTCGCATTTGCACCTGAGCTTCTCATTGCTACTGGAGGAGAGATGGAAAGTCCTAGACGTAACCTTCCGACTGCTGCTAAGCGCTATATCTGGCGTCTTGTGATCTTCTACGTTGGGTCAGTGCTTGCCATTGGCGTAATTGCACCATCCAACGACGAGCGACTCACGAATGGTGGTGCTGGTGCTGGATCTTCGCCATTCGTCGTTGCGATCAAGAATGCTGGAATCTCTGGCCTCGACTCTGTCATCAACGCCGGTATCATCATCTCAGCCTGGTCCTCTGGGAACTCATTTTTATTCCTGTCAAGTCGATCACTCTACGCTCTCGCGCTCAGCGGCAATGCTCCGAGAATGGTCAAAGCCTGCACCAAGAATGGAGTGCCATACAACGCCGTGATTGCCAGCTCTCTCTTCTGTGCTCTGGCGTACCTCAACGTCGCAAATTCAGGGTCCGTTGTCTTCAACTGGTTCGTAAACCTAACCAACACCTCAGGCTTCATCTCCTGGATCTGCTGCGGAATCGTCTACCTGCGTTTCCACAAAGCCTGTGTCGCGCAGGGCATAACCTACAAAGATCTGCCTTACCACTCCGTAATGCAACCCTGGGGCTCCTACGTCGCCATCGTCGGCTTCATCTTCTTGACTTTAATAAACGGTTTCAACGTCTTCTGGCCGCAAAATTGGAGTGCTTCGAGCTTTTTGACTGCTTATGTGGGCATACCATTGTTTCTGGTGATCTATTTTGGACATAGGTTCTATACTTGGAGTGATCCTTGGGCTCATCCGCCTGAGGAGGTAGATTTGAAGACAGGAATGGAGGAGGTTCTTGCTGAGGAGACGGAAGGGAAGGAGTTTAAGGGGTGGCAGAAGATAAGGCATATCTGGGAATGAGGTGAGATTGTTATTACAGGATTATTCGATCACATAGCATGTTCGGAGGCTATATACATGTGTAGTACCTGTCGTGCGATACCGGATCACCCCGGCACATGCCTAAATCGCAGAGGCAGTAGGTCCATTACAGCCTACAAGGTGAGGCGCACTGTGAGTTCGCTCCATCTCCGTTGCTAAGGCGAAACCCACTTGTAGTCAGGGCAGCATGTACATTCGATAACAAAGCAACAGCAAACGATAGTGAGATCCACCCAGGAAGTGAGAGCCGATAGTCAATTACACGACATCATTTTTTTTCGTCTCAATTTGGGGTATCACAGCAGTATTCATCGTCCAGTCAATCAATGCCTTCACCGATGCCATCGTACGTGAACTGATCATCAGTCTCAGTCTCACCCTTCATGCTCCGTCTCCGTGCCATCTGAAAACACACAAGACCCTGCAATCCAGCAGAGCTCCTAGCATCTCAGCTCATGCAATCAAGCTGAGCGTCAGCACACTTCACTGAATCCCATTCTTCTTATCCACCTTACGCGGAACACCAAGTGGCCCATAACGGCTCAAAGGCATGGCGTTCGCGAGTTCTTCGGCTGTTGGCATAGTCGGCACAGCTGTGCCTGAAGTAGCAGTATGTGAAGCTCGAGATGCTCGTCTACCTCCGGCCGTAGCTCCAGTCGATTGGTTGGACGTAAGACGTCCGTCTTCAGCAGCAGCAGCATTGCCAGAGGGCAGAATTGAGTCGTTCCTACGACGGCGAGTTGCTGTGCCATTCACCTGCGTGCGATGCTCAGGGCGTGGCAAAGTGTTCGTGTTGACCATTGCAGTGCCATCAGCTGGAGCGTCATCGTCGTTGGTGAGGTCAATGATAATGTCAGGGATCGTTGGCACATTCATCTGAGACGGCTCCTCATGCTGTTGACCAATGGTGGTACTTGTTGGCTCAGAAAGGATTTGTGCAGTGGCTTCATTGCTGGCGGAATTGATGACGGCGGGTGAAGTTGACGTGATGTGCACTGGGGCCTGAAACTCGCTATTTGGGCGAATGCCCGAATTGCTCGATGCAATTCTTAACGATGCATCAGTACTGTTGCTGAAGAAGCCATCGAAGTCCGTATGTGTGGCGTCTTCGCCGAGCAATGAGGAGAGAACTGGACCTGGCGGCGGGAGTCCAAGCGAAGCAAGAGTCACTGGAGAAGCACAAGGACCGGAGTAATTTTGCATCTGCTTTGTCGGATAGGATGGTGATGGCATAGTCGGGCGAGTAGCCGCGACTACTGCTGGAGCCGTCCGTGAAGAGCTTGAGATCGAGCGTCGGCGCCGACCCAACAGTCGCGGCATTGAATCGCCCTGCTCCTCCTCATTTCCACCCTCTTCAATCTCCATTGAATAAGTCGAGCCCACTGACTTGCGGCGCGAACAATGCAGAATCACATTCTGATAGTTGCGGTTAGTGACAGTGAGGCCTCCCTCAAGAACGGCCCTGCCCTCATAACAACCTTTCATGTGCTTCGTAATGAAGTCTCCGAGGTTACAGTGGCGGTAACGACGACATGGACATTCGAAGAGTACCGTGTCTTTCCTCGAGTGGTAGCAGTGTGCGATGGCCTCACGCTCCTCCTCCCAGGTGCCACTACAGGATCCGCAGCCGTAGCGCGTCATGGTGTATACTCGAGTCGGTGTTGAGATATACGCTTTGGTATGTCTGATCGAGGCGAGCATGCGCGGCACTTGAGGAGCAAATGTCAACAGCTATCGAGGCCGCAACGCCAGTGTGCTGTAAGAGCGAAGGAGATGCCGAATATCAGAGCCGCGCCGCCAAGGCCGTGTGAAGCTTCTTGTGCATCGACTTGATGATGATCTCGCATTTTCAGAAAGCGACTCCAAGGTCTGCTTTTGAACGTGCCAAGATGGCGCTTGGACCATGTTTGCTGTGCGACCTTCTTCGGGCACTTGGGCTTCATAGGACGATTCGGGAGGTCTGAAGATGGGTCTCCTATCACGATGCTGGAGCGTTCCTTCAAGAGACATGTTCTCTCTTGTATCGGGGCACCTGAGGAGGGGTGCAGACATCCAACAGGCTAAGCTGCATCTTCATGTGACAGCTGGCGAGTGAATGGACTTCAAGTCGAAGTCGAGACCAGTCAGGATCGTCGCCTGATGTATCAATTCCGGATCATTTCTTAGTCTTGCCCAATGCGATGATTGCCATCATCGTTTGTTTCCAATGAAGCCATCGAATGCCATGAATTCTCAAGTACGACCATTGATGGCCACTCATTGTGCTGCTGTCTGAACAAACACTCTCTGGCCAAGGCAGGTAACGTGCACGCCTTCCAACATCATGCTCCGATGTGAAGTTTTCCTACAGACCCGTAGGCATGCTAGGGTCTGTTTAGCCGCAGAGCAAGAAGCACAGGCGTGGGAAGGTGCATACCGAGCAGAGAAGTCACACGAAGAAGGCAGGAGCACTCTGCGCCTTCTCAAACGCTTCGTCACGTCGCGACAGATGATAATGCCATGCTGATTCCGCAATTGACGCCCTTACGCGATAGAAACGAAGACGGCGACGGCACCAAGTTGATTGTGATCGGTAGTGTGGCACGCAGTTGAGTAAAATTAATGGCCAGGTTGCAATGTGAGAAGATTCTGAGGCGGAAAATCATGCAACGAGGACATCATCTTCCTGCTGCGGGAGAGCAGCCACAGTCTTGAAAGCTTTCATTTCAAAGTGGTATCAAATCTGAACAGCCCATTCCCTCCCAGCAGACAGTATTCCTTGTCATGCTTTTTGAAGCGCCATACGCCACATGCTTCGTTCGTATGCAAAGATGTCAAACAAGAAATCAAGTCATTTAGATCTTGATCTCACGCTCGGCACGCTGCTTCTTCTTTCGGTCGTGGGCCTGAGCCTTGGCACCCATGATACCACCGCCCCAGTGACGCTTGGCCTCCTCGTTCTTCTCCATGTAGCCAGTCTTGATGGCCTCGACGAGCTTGGAGAGCTCGTTCTTGTCCTCCTGACGGACTTCGGTGAGAGCGAGAGCAGCGGCGGTCTGGCACAGATATTAGTACTGGCTTTGAAAGCGGAGGATCAAGATGTTTTACCTTTTTGTGAACGACAGTTCCGAGACGGGCCTTGCCCTTAACAATGGCGTATGGGACACCCATCTTGCGGCAGAGAGCTGGGAGGTAGATGACAAGCTCAATTGGGTCAACATCGTTAGGGATGAGGACGAGAGCAGTCTTCTTGGCCTCGATCAAAGCAACGATGTGGTTGAGACCGTACTTGACAGCGTATGGCTTCTTGCTGACATCCTCCTTCTTCTT
>KZ107558.1:0-82044 GCA_000504365.2 Pseudocercospora pini-densiflorae CBS 125139 | reverse complement strand
GGCCTTGGTCTCTGGTCGGTACTTGTTGAGGAACTTGAAAGCCTGGGCGGCAGTGTTGCGGTCGAGAGTGTTGGAGAATTGAGCAATAGCCGGTGGGACCTTAAGGCGCATGTTCAAGATCTTGCGCTGGCGTTGGAGGCGGACATACTCTGGCCACTTTACCATGCGCGAAAGGTTGCGTCTTGGCTGGATGTCCTGGCCGATACCGAAGTTGCGTGGGCGGCGCTCGATGAGGGGGTTCTTCCAAAGATTAGCAGGAAGCGGAAAAAATTAGTAGGAATGGACGTACCTTTGCCTGCTTCTTGCTCACACCAGCCTTGGTTGCTGGGAATGGAGCCGGAGCGGCCTTCTTACCACCGGTCTTTGGAGGCTGTCATTGAGAAGAACAGTCAGCTACTGCTGTGTCTTCTCTAGAGAGAATGCGCGATTGCTCGTCACATCTCAAGCCATTGTCACACGCATCACTCCGCAGAGAATGGTGGAATTGGGATCATTGCTGTCGCATGCCCGCTGGATCGAAGAATTTGGGTAATTTGATCAGCGAGCAGAGGCGGACAGCTAGAATTCCAGGTTCCTGATGTGATACTTACCATGATGACGGTCGGGTGTTCTAACGAAGAACAGAATTTGGGTGTCGTTAGATGTGGTGGCTTCAACGAGCGTGCAGAAGAAAGTCGTGCTGAAGTCGAGAATCTGGAGATTGTGTGAGGAAGCTTGGCGGCTTGGCGTAAGTGCCTGAGGGTGAAATCGCGCTTGGCCGGAGCTCTCTCGGTCGGTCGATCAGAGGCTCGAATGCCCGCAGCTTCGTCTCGCTCTCGCCCGTGACATGCTGCAGTGAGAGTTTGTCAGGAAAAAAGGCTTCATCATCTCCAAGAACTTTGACGCGACGACACTTCCTAAAACACAGCAGGCACCGACATTCGCCACTTCCCCGTCGACAATTGTGCTGCTCCATATCGCTGCCCTCCCACGTATCCGCTCTCACCCCGGCGAGGCTCATTTCGCGCACCTGGTCGAGTGATACGTCATCCCGCCATCTTCATCTCGAGCGAGCACAGCAGCAAACTCAACGGCGACATTGCACACACTCGACTCGACTTTGACGACATTTAACAGCCGCCTATTGACGAGTACTGAAATTTCCGGAGCCATTGGACTGCGCGACTGAGGTTGCCGCCTACAGCCGCCAAGATGTCCGGTGTACTGCGAAGCGTGAAGAATGTCACCAAAGGATACTCCTCCGTGCAGGTGAAGGTGCGAAATGGTAGGCCGAAGCATGTACCAGGCAGCGCGAACGTACAGGCAGCTGATTGAGGAGTGCAGCCACCAGTAACGATCCATGGGGGCCTACCGGCACAGATATGGCAGACATTGCCCGAATCACATACAACAGGTAAATCTATGCTTTCATTATGGTCGCGATATGCCTGCCAATCTGTGGCATCTTGGCGACGACATTTCATCTGTCTTTGCTTGCTCGAGCGTGGGCTAACCGGCGCCATGTGCGACACAGCTCGACCGACTTTTACGAGGTTATGGACATGCTCGATAAACGACTCAACGACAAGGGAAAGAATTGGAGACATGTGTTGAAGAGTTTGAAAGTGCTCGACTACTGTCTGCACGAAGGGTCTGAGTTGGTTGTAACATGGGCGCGCAAAAACATCTACATCATCAAGACTCTGCGCGAATTCATTCACATTGACGAAGATGGCCGGGATGTCGGAGCGAGCAGTAGGTCTTGGCGAGAGACAGAGCAGATTTATGGGGAGCTGACATGAGATAGTCCGCGCATCCGCAAAGGAGCTGACCTCGCTAATCCTGGACGAGGAGCGACTGCGTGCTGAGCGACAAAATCGCGGTTCCTGGAAGTCGCGTGTCACAGGTCTGGAAGACTTTGGACTTGGCGGAGAACCGACGCCATACCAGCGAAGGCAGCAGCGTCAGCGAGCACCGAACGACGATGACGATTTGGAGTATAAACTTGCGCTCGAGGCCTCGAAGCACCAGGCGGAGGAAGATGCTGCGAGGAGAGGAAAGGGTCAGCCAGTTGATACTGATGATGATCTGGCTAAGGCATTAAAGCTGAGCAAGGAGGAGGAAGAATTGAGGCAACGTCAATTGGCAGATGCGCAGCAAGAAGACTTGCTGTTCGATGACACTCCAGGCCAAGCGCCACAGCCAACGGGCTTTAACCAGGGCTACCAGCAACAGGCTGCCGTGGACTGGTTCGGTAACCCCATTCAGCAGCCACAGCAGACTGGATACCTGAACAATGCCTACAGCCAGCCAACTGGAATGCAGCCACAGCAGACCGCTTTCCAGAACGGCTTCGGATACCAACAGCCACAGCAGACTGGTTGGGAGCAGATGCAGCAGCCCCAACAGCAGTTCATTCAGCCACAAAACACCTACAACCCGTGGGCGAACCAAATGAACGGATTTGGCCAACAACCACAACAGCAGCCTGTGCAAGAGCAACCCACTGCTCAGCCTGGATCGAACAACCCGTGGGCATCGAACAACGCGACTCAGTCGCCAATTGGTGTGCAACCAACAGGATCGAACAATCCATTTGCATCTCAGACTCAGCAACGTCAAACGTCATCTCCATTCAGACAACCGACTCTTGATACTTTACGCGAACAGCAAGCGACGCAGCAATTCCAGCAACGACCGAACCCGATCCAAAACTTCACCGCACCCCAACCCACCGCGTCTCCCATCCAACCACAGCAAACGCAACGACCACCCGTCGACCCGTACCAGGCCAAGCTCAACTCGCTGCTGGCTTCTGGCGAAGGGCAAGACACTTTCGGAAACGTGGGCGATCTTCGTATTCCTTCCCAGCATACTGCACCTGGCACCTTCGTGAACAGTGCCGGAGCAGGATCAATGGGAAGACTGGAAGCCGCAAAGACTGGCAACAACCCATTCTTTAGCCAAGCACCACAGCAGCAATTCCCAGCACAGACTGGACCTGCAGGTGGATTTGGCGGCAACAACCCATTCGGAGCGCGACCGCCTCAGCAGAACCCGAATCAAGGAAGTTTGATCGATTTTTAAGTGATGGAATTGGGAGGCTTTTTGAAGCATGGCGCATACAGGACTGGCGAAAGTTTCGGAATTCATTGCTCCATTTCGGAATTCTATCGTTCGTGATACCCGCTGCTAGTCATTGCCCACTGGAGCGGGTGCTTTGTAGATGAGATGGGAACTTCCCTATGGATGTGGTTGGGCAGGCTTGGTCATTATGGACAGGGATGAAAATTGAACGTTTCTTCATGTCAGCCGCCTTTCGGCACTTCTCTGCCTCCATTCTCGGCTCGCTGCATACAGTCCACTGTCTTCCTGTAGCATGTCCTCATGCGACTGCGCAATGCTGGCTCTGCAACATGGTCCTCGACTGGCTCGACGATCCCAACATTGAACGATACATCTGACTTGAAACGTCAACACAGCTCCCGTCAGCTGGTCCCTGGTTGACCTGATGTCACAGCATTCGCTCCACTTATATCGGTTGAAGTACGCTGTGCGATCGACACAGTCGAAGGCGGGACGAATGAAGATTCTGTTGAAGTTGTCCTGCAACACGTTAGCCGAACAGGACGCAAGCGGTGAAGTATCACCTTGAAAGAAACATGACTGACGGGATACGGCCGAGTTCGATCGAGGATGGGAGACCAGATGAGAGAGTACTGGGACGGTCACGACGATGCTTGAGGTATATCGAGACTCCGCCGATGACTAAGGTGAAGAAGGCTAGAAGTGTAGCAAGGATGCCGAAGATGATCGTTGATTGGTTCGAATTGTCAGGCACAATGACGATTTGGGCAGTGCCATTTGCCAGGGCGAGGGAGGACAGAGTCGAAGATGTGTTGGAGAACGGCATTGTAAAGGTTTGAATTGTGGTAAATTGTATAAATTGTTGCAGTCATACTGATCGATCACCTCCATCGAGCGAAAATGTGAAGATTTATGATCTTCATCCTGTGAGAAAAGCCAAAGGTATCCAATTGTGCTGGGTGGGGGAAAATGTCACGGAACGGAGCGAAGAAGCACTGCTAGTGGCCACATGTACCACACCGGTCACGTTGTGGTTCCCTCTCACGTTTACAGCTGCTCAGCCTCAAGAAGTGTTTATGTTAAGCCCCATGATCCCTGCAATGTGCCAAGCCATGTGCTGCTAACAGAAGAAGACCAGACTTCTGTGACGAGAGTTGACTTTGCGAGATGCCGATTAAAAACTAGTCTCGATTTTCAGACATACGAGTACGGCCCAGAAGCTGCAGAACATCACGTAGAGTCAAGCCACCTCGGTCGGCTTCGATCATCCGGTAAAAGAACACCAAGAACATGGAGCGTTTCTCCAGATCTCCAAAGGCAGAGCAGTAAAGCTGTGAAGAGACAGGCCAATGCGAATTGCGAGCACTACACTCTTGTCTGTCCTGGATTCAATCCCAAGCGCAACCATTCTGCAGAGTTGAGCGTCTCGGTAATTCCAACAATCAGCAAGCTGGTTTACACAGTTCTCGATCATCTGAGTCAAGGACGATCGTTCCTGTGCCATGATGCGCGAAATGTCGTCCGAAAGATCGTCTGTCCAACTCAAGGCGCTCGATCTGGGCACGGCCAGTAACGGCCATGAATTGAAGTTATCCTGCTCAATGGCGAATGACTGATGCTGGGGCTGATATCGTCGATTGCGCTGCTCCTATAGACGATCTCCCAACGGTCGATGCATCCAAGGACTGGAAGGAGGGCGATGTTGTTGAAGGTGTTCTGCACCATGTCAGTTTGATCGAGCACGATATTTCACAAGATCATTGCCGAAAATAGGGAAAAGACTTACGATTGATGACCCAGTCCAAGACCGGATTCCGGATCAGAGGGAAGAGCTTGCTCACGCTTGCGTCGATGCTTGAGGCAGACAGAAACTCCGCCAACGAGCAGCGTTGCAGCTGCGAGGATAGTCGCAAGAATGCCGAATATAAGTGTTGGTATGTTAGATTCAGAGTCGTGAGCGTGTCGAATCGTCGTAGTCGTCGATGCGTGAGATGAAGGGAGTCTCGTTACTGTGAAATTGGACGACATGTTGGATTGTGTTTTGCTATTGTGCAAATGCTTCTGTTGGTTGTTGAAAGACATGACCTGAAGCTGGACGGGATACTTATTCTCTCCATCCCAAGGGAGTGCTCTGTCAAGCTAACTGATGCAACCCGATTATGGCGACAATCAGACGCGCGATGCCGGCCCTTACCAACTGCAGGACAACCACTGTTCTGACTGGCCCGCGCTTTTGTTTCAGTCGATGGGGCTGCAGGAGAAGCCGCATTCGTGCGTCTTCGACAGAGCTGGTGGCTTGCTTGATCCGGGCCAGGATGGCCAATCATTCCTCGTTTTTTGGTGCCTCAGGCACTCAGCCTTGCGTTACACACACCCAGCCCAGGTGGGCGCCAAGGACGTATTCCGTCCAGCGCCAGCCGTTGCAGGATCGGACTTGATGCTAGTCGACCACGCAGTCTAGGAAGGATGATCTACAATGGCGCAGAAGAGCCAATTGCAGATGTCTGAAATGACGGCCCGACTTCAAGTTAAGGAGGCTTGCATCACACTGCATAGAAACTCCTCGTGGTCTGTGGGTGCCAGTGAAAGTTTCGTGTTCTTCGGTATATTCGGTTGGGCATGGTCTTATCCTCGACCAATCACAGTCCGAGTCATTCGGCGGGCGAGATCCTGCCATATGGGAGCTGCGCAGTTGCGATGCGAGACCTGATCAAGAACAAGATTGCTGCGAGACACGTGGGAAGAGGTGTCGAGAGTGTCCGTTCGCACTCCCAGCGATGTGACCTGTATGGACCGATATTTAAGGCTTTTGATTCCGTTTCATGTCTACTTTGCTTCATTCGCGCCTCAATCTTTGCCAAGTATGGCAATGCGGCATCGACTGGCTAATCGTAGTTCAATGCAGTCTTCATCCGTTTACCAGCGAAGAGTTCCTATCTCCCGCCACGATCGCCATCTTTCGCGTTGGCCTCAGCGTCGTCGAGCACCCAGACCACACCCATACCAGCATCTGTAGAGATCTCTTGACCGTCTTTGCCGACCAGCACAGCAAGCGGCTCTCCGTCCTCATGAATGTTCAAAGTATTCTTGAGATGACCCACCGTACGGAAAGGAATTGAAGTAGTTCCGAGCCATCTCAATGTGAAGGTGGCCGAAGTGCCCCAGTTCAGCTTCGCAGCCCATGCTGGCTTTGGAAGCTCTGGGTCTGGTGGCGAAGTCATAAGAGCGTAGCCCTGGAATGCCATCGACTTGTTCACGGAGAAGAGGAGGATTACATGGCGGGATGTTTTGAAAGCTTCAGTTAGTAGTTGTTCGTTCTTCTCTTGAGTGGCCCAGAAACCTTCACGTTGGGCGGCTTTGACGTTTTCGTGGTTCCAAGATTTGATCATGAAGTATCGTACACCTGAGAGTAATGTACAAGTTAGACCATAGCCAACGGAACAGCAATCGGTAATAGCAAAACTCAATCAATTTCTTCCCGCAGACAACGATATTCAATGCCAAGAAGACTGGCCAGAACGCTATCAAATCAAAAATGCATTAAGCAAGCACCGTTGTGGAGTCGCAGATACTAACCGCCTTTTCTGAGTTCAAGTGCTGCGCTGCCTCGATACTTTTGATTGGCATGGCGCGATGCGGTTGGACTGGCATGGTAGCCGTTGCGTGGTGGGGGCTCTCTCGGAACGTAGTGATCGTAGCGTGGTGGAGGCTCGCGCAATGGCTCACCATCGCGACGATAGTAGGATTGCCTACGCTCCAAAGATGGATCTCTGGAACGCTCAGAGCGTTCGTCGATGGAGCGACGGCGAGAGTCTGGATAGGCGGTGCGGCGATCGAGAGCAGGTGGACTGCGGCTGAGACGACGGGATTGGCGATTGTCAGTAGCTTCAGTGGCACCACGAATGCGAAAGCCACCATTGTCCTGAGAAGAATCAGCTTGCCGCACCTAAGCAGATCATAGAATCGAGAGTGTCTGCATGTCAGCTACGGTCACAATGTTACATACCTCGCGACGTCTGGCATTCTTCGTGGTCGGCGTGGCTTCTGGTGAGCGTGCGCGCTTGATGCCGTTGGTGTTTGATGGCATAGCAGATGGTAGAGGTGGAGGCGCCATGTTGGCTGTCGGCATGGGTGTGTTCATCCTCATCTGCTGGATCTCTTGTTGCTCAATCTGCCTCAATTTCTCCAAACGCTCAGCAATCCTCGCAGCTTCCTCTTCAAGAGTGCGGCGCTCCTTGTACGTCCGAAGCTTGCTGTTGCGGAAGTCGACATCGTGGTAGCCTGTGAGTTCCAGCCAGGCTGGAAGATCAGCATAGTATGAGTCTGAGAGGTTAGTGGGGCGCTGCTGCTGTATTGGTCGAGATGTTTCTGGTGTTGGTGGCTGCTCTGCTTTGACGGCCTGCTGAGCAGAAACTCCGTTTTCCTTAATGCCATTGACTTGCTTTTTCGACTCTTTTGTGGTTGTAGTATTGACTTCTGCCGGAGATGGCTTCGCAGCAAGCGCGGCAGTCTTTGCATCCGCATATGCTTTGCCTTCTGCGATCAGTGCTTCGAGGCTGGAAACAGCAGTCGCTTGGTCGGCCGCTTTCTTGCTACTATCTTCTGATGGCGCGGGCGGGTCGCTCGACATATTGATAGACGAGCTTTGCTTTGCGGTTGCAGACGGTGCAACCGTTTTAGAAGGAGTGTTTTGGCGGGATGTATTTGTTTGTTTGGCTGGAGTGTTTTGACGGCGAGCGATCAGTTTAGCTCGCAGAAGCTCTGCTTGCCGCTGATTCTCAGCTTTTCTCTCTTCCGCGAGCTTCTGGGCCTGTGCGTCTACATTTTGGTCGTTTGTTGCCTAATCAATTGTTCGAGTCAGTCTACTCACGTGCAAATCAGTGACAATACATACACCGGCTTGAGCATCACCATTTGGTGCGCTGTGATCATTGTAAAAATCGTCGTCATTGTCATCTACCTCATCTTCACCATTCGCCTGCTGCGCAGTATTGAGGCCAAACAAAGCCATCAGATCGTAGCCCTCCATATGAGAGCTTGCCTCTGATTGACCTTGCTGACCGTATGGGAGCAAAGAAGTCAACCACAAGACGTCGCGAAGCTTTTGGCGCACGTGGGAATCCTGCGGTCCACTCAACGATCCAAGCTCTCCCGGAAGCAAGCGAGAAACATCCCTGCCTTCGAACAATCTTCGGGACCACGCACTCCAATTACCGACATCACTGCAGTGGTGTTTTGCTTGACGCGTGGACACTGCAGTTTTGTAAGACAGCGCCTGCGAAGACGAGCCAGAGGTAGGAAGGAAGCTGAAAGCACGACTTTGCGCTGCATCAGTGTCAACAAACAATCCGGCACAGCATGCATTGAATGCTGAGCCTGCATATTTCCTTATCGATCCTGCCATCAGCTCAGCTACTGATCATATAGATCCATACATTATTAAGGAACAGCAATGGCTGTCATACGGGTGCTGGCATGCCTTTCAGCATCGGCCCTCTGGCAGGTCAATGCCCAGCTCCAGTGGCAGGAACAGCCCCTGCAACAGCAGAACTACAGGTCTCCAGTAAGGTCGACATCCTTGCAAAATAGTAATGACATACTGATTCGAGCAGTGCGACCTTCTTTCGGCCACATTTCCTGGACAAGTCTCTGCACCTCACGAAAAGTCTTACATCGAGAGCCAGTCATCTTACTGGACTGCTCAGCAAGCAGAACTAAATCCAGACTGCCGCTTCTATCCTCGCAATGCCAGAGATATTGCAGAGGCTCTCGCGGACATCATTGTGCCTCAGAATGTTAGCATAGCCGTAGCTTCAGGAGGACACTCTTCCACCACTGGAGCTTCTAACATTGATCACGGCATTACTGTCGATCTAACTCAGCTGAACCAGGTCAGACTTGCGGATAAGAACAGCGCGGTCTATCTTGGTCCAGGAGCTCGTTGGGAAGATGTCTACGCCGTTCTCGAACCACACAATATGACTGTCTCTGGCGGCCGAGTTGCTCATGTCGGTGTTGGTGGCTACGTGCTCGGTGGCGGACTCTCCTGGTTCGCTAACGAGCAAGGCTGGACATGTGACAGTGTGCTCGATCTTCAGGTGGTCACACCGCAAGGACAAGTTATGTGGGCCACGAAGCACTACAACGATGACATCTTCTATGCCTTGAAGGGATCGCTAGGCGCGTTCGGAATCGTTACTCAGATCAAAGTACCAACGATCTCGAACTCAGCTGTGTACGCAGGTGCGCTATCGTACAGCTCTGGTAAGTCGTGTAAAGCTCCAAACCGGGTGACAACATTCCTCTACGTTCCATTGCATGCACGAGCGTCGGCATTCGTGCAATACGGCTGTCGCAAGTCGAGTACGGATGGGATGGTCCCAAATTTGAGTGCATGTGAATCCTATGCTCAAAGCGATAGCTGACCATATTATCCTCTGTAGGGGGCAACGAGATCTCTCAGCTTTTTGATGCGCTGCACACGCTTGGGAACAATGCCGAGACCGAGCCTGAGCAGTCCGGCTATCTCTCCTTTGCCTGGCTTGGAGTGAAAAAGAAATTCGAATACACAGCTTACTTATTGAACACCGAAGGCGACACCGATCTTGTGCAGCCATTCACATCTATACAGCACAAAGCAAGCAGCTTGCGAAGGACGACCATTGGATCGAGCGCCAAAGAGATCAGCGAAAGTAATCCTCTTGGCCAACGACGAACAAAGTTCACATTGACATCCAAGTCATCCACCAAAGTGATGTCCACGATACATGATACCATCACTACCTTCACAGCCAAGCTCAAATTCGACCAAGATGGCATCCTCGGAGTGACTTTCCAGCCATTGACAGTTCCACACCTTGAAGCTGAAAGCAACATCTTCAACCTCGATGCCCGCGAAGGCCCATTACTGATCATCATGGTCGAGATCTGGTGGAGCAGCTCAAGCAGAGACGAGTACTTCGAAGGCTCAGCCAAAAACCTTCGAGTCGCACTTGAGCAGCGACTGAGAGATCTGTCCGCCTACCATCCATTTATCTACCCAAATTACGCAGCACGAGACCAAGACCCCTTCGCCAGCCTGAGCTCATCACAAAGAGGAATGCTAAAAGCTATCAAGAAGAAGTATGACCCCGAAAATATTTGGCAGAGAGTGGTTCCTGGTATATGGCACGTGTGAGAAGAGCTTTACGTTAAAGCCGTGTATGCACATGCACGCAAAAGTGCTACGGAACTGCCCTGGACCGAATTCCCGGGCACGAACGCCTCTCGCTACACGATCCACACAACCCATGCCAGCACACGTCTCTCATCACAACGATCGAGCTGTGCTCATCAGACCAGAGACACGGAAGGTCTGCATCAATCGTCTTCCGGGAGGCAGATGGCTTCAGGAGATACGGCGAGCTCTCATCAGAACCTCGCGACATCGTTCCTTCCACAGCAAATTTCGCATTTCCAATGAGAGGAATGATTCGCTTACGACAAGCTTCTCGCAAGGCTTATTCCAGCTGGCAATGAAGGAGCATAATCTCCTAGCTCGAATAGCATGCAATCGGAATTCCGCGGAATTGATGAGGCCGAATTTGTGATCAAGCTGAAAGCCAGGGACGAATTTGTGATCGAGCCGCTCAATGCCAGGGGCAATCTAGTTCTGCTTGCGGATGGTGGTCAGCTTGAGCATTCGAGAATAGATGCATCGCTCGTATCCAGAAACAAAGGTCTGAAAATGGAGTCTCTTCTCGCTCTGCACAGTTGCTTGCTGTTATTCGCACTATGTACAAGTCCTGATAGTCCGCAAGCAGACTTAGCTCTCCGACTTTTTGACATTAGGTAGTAATACATTAACGCGAAGCGTATTTTGCATTAATCCGTCGATGCTACACCGCACAGCAGTTTCCTCCATTTCTTTTTCTTCGGCTTTTGCGTACTCTTAGGTATCATAGGTTGAGCATGATGGTGATGAAGTCGTTGGACAGCACTATTGATCGTCTCATCCGTCGTCGTGGACGCTCTATGTCCAATTTTCTCGGGCGGGGTGACAGATCTTGATCGCCTTTTCGTGGGTGTCGCTGTACCGTCTGCGTTCCTTGTGACAGCCACCGTCTGTGTCCCCTCCGTTGTCGGTCTGCTGTCCGGCATTTGTACGTTCGCAAGAGGTGACTGTTGTAACTGCGGTGGCTGCTTCTTCGCTTCCGAGGTTCCATTAAACTCCCGCGCCAGATCTTCTCTGGAAGTCTCGTGCAAGTCGTTGCCGAGGACCAGGTCAGGTCGGAAGCTGCTTGGTTCATTCTTCTTGCGTCTGTTGCTCGCCGCTCTGTGAACTAGTACAGTACTGGAAGAATCCGCACGTGCGCGACCGACTCTACCGAGATTCACGCTGGCGCTACGACTAGGTGCAGGCGAGTTCGGCTCGGATTCTGGCATTGACGCGATGCTGCTTCGATTGCTTCGGCTGAGCACGCTCGCTCTTCGCATGATTCCAGATCCCATACTTTTGAGACTGCCGCGCTTGTCAAGTGGCATATTTGCAGGCGATCCAGGAGGCGTAGCAATTGGGCTCGTGAAAGATCTTCGGGGCGACTCTGGAGCCACTTCGAGGTGATCCTTCTGCTTGTCGTCGAATCTGAAGCTTGGTGACCAGCCCTCTTTGAACGTAACCCAGATGGCAGTCACGGAAATGATCTCGCGCAACTTATCATCAGTCTCAAACTCCTTTCCTCCAGCCTCGTCGTCCATGGCATTCTCCAAGATCGTAGTTTCGAGTTTGGGAGTACTGAGCGGGGTGGCGGCTGCCGCATCTGGCAGCTTGTAGGTATCGTTCACGTCTAATCCCGACATTGACAACGTCGCGATCACAGGGTGTCGTCGACTGTTTGGTGATATTGTGCTGAAGTTGAATCGTCTAAAGCCATGCTTATCGGTCTTGCTGCCATCCTTGTTCTTCTTCGGTACCCATCGCACTTTCGTCTCCAGGCCGTGCTCGTCCACTGTAGAGCACTCATATCCACCAGTCGCAGTCGCATATGCCTCCCATATCCTACCTGACGCCATATGAATAAACATTTTGCCTGCATTAGCCTTTTCCTCATCCTTGCGACCTTTGCATATGAGCCCCACAACATCTCGAGCTTCTTGCTCCTCGTCTGCTTCCTCTGTACTGTACTTCTCCGCCTTGAGAACAACCAGATCGTTCGGACACATTCCATGCCTAGCTTTAATCACTTTCGTGATAGCTCGAGTTAGGCGAATGCTAAAGTTCGCTGAAGGAATGACTTCCAATGCCGGCAATGGTCGCTTTGCTGCTTGCAGTCTGTGCAATTGCAATAGTGCTCTCGGTCGTCGATGCAGCTTCTGCTTCATTTTCGATTCGGGAGGTGGATGACATATGCTGAACATGGTCTTGGGGCGACTGCTCTTCTTCAATCTTCGCGTGACACCATCGACACTACCCTCACGCGAGTCATCACTCGTACTTCGCGTATCTGGCTCTGCGAACATGACTGATCCGTTGCTTCTTGTTGGCGAAGGCGGACCGGCATCGAATTGGACTGCGGAAAGAATGGGTCGCTTCGGAGCAACATTTGTCTCGGTTTCGGCTTTGGATGCATGTTGTGAATCGGGATTGCTGTTTCCGCCGAATGGGTTCAGCATCTCTAGCACGCTTGTGGGGAGGGAAGGCGTCCATCGTGACCACGTTTGCGGTTGATGCGCTGCATGCGCTGGAGTCGTCGTCTCGGCCGTGGTTGCCATGCTATTACATGCCAGGCTGGGTGGAAATGGCAGTAGTCACCCGGAAGCTGAGGCATGGGGTGGGTATGCGGTGGAAGGAATTAGGTGTGCTCTCTAGGCAAACAGGATGAGAAGAACCGAACAGCAGCAGTCTGACCTGCACAGGAGGAGTCGTATACGGCGGGTGATGTGCCGCTTTCCTCCTTGGTCAGCCTCCTACGGATCCTTGACGTGGCTCAAGAGTTGATCGGCATGCATGGCATGGCGCAGCACAGCGATCTGATCTCTCCCGAGAGCATCAAATGCCCGATCTGGCAGTGACAGTAGCAATAACGAGTGAAGCAGAAAGCATCAATTGAGCGCAGAAAGCTAGTACTGTTTGCAATCAGGCCACTCTTTGTTTCTTGTACCGCGCCAGTTGCACAATGCGGCGGGTAAGCATCAACATCCGCAGCCCGAGTACAAAGCCCACTAGGATATCCCTTCTTCGTCATAGATTCCTATCCTGCCCAGCTGCAAGACGGCCACCACGGAACGGCCGCATGCTTTTATCCGGATGACCATTTTTGATTCGCATCTCCTCAGTCAACACCAAGACGGCGATTCTTGGATACTCCGCCGCCGATATTGTGTTTTCTACGCACACCGACGCCGATACATCGTCGAAGACACCGGAGAAGAATTTTCTATTAGCACTGCAAGGCGATGCCATCCGGGACGCCGTAAAGCTTCCACTCAGCTTCGTCTCACTCTGGCGTTTCATACCGCAGTCGCACCACTCACAGTGAGCCGGCGCCGAATCGCCTTACGCTCAAAACGAACTCGTGGTTCGCGAGTGGTTGTCGTTCGAAACGGCGGCTCGCCCCGACATCGACCACCACATTTTCTACCGCGCTGAGTGAGCTGACTCTCCAGCGCGCTGCATTATACATTGGTTGATAACAAACCTCTGCCTGACCACAACTGCAGCACAAGCGGAACACTCCTATTGACCGACGTGTTGCTGTCCAACAGCTCTCTGCAGATCGTAGCTACAGCTACATGTACAGCACACGCCACAGCGAGTGAGAGAAGACCTCGGTCGCCGACACAAAAACAGACCGCCAAAGAAGTTGTTGCGATGCGAATACGCTATACGGTTGGACCCGCCATTCTGCCAACATCGCTCAAGTCTTTACCTGAGGCGCCAGCATTTCTTGATATTTTGTTTGCTTGAGCTGTGTGCGCTACTCTACATGTGGCTGGCATGGATCCTGCCACAAAGTCAGCAAACAAGCCACAAGGCTCCAGGAACAAGAATACGGCCGAAGCAGGCATTCGGCGACTTGGAGAGTTCTTCTGTTTGTGGAAGTTCTTACTTCTCTCGATCGCCGTTCTGAGCCCAGGTCCAGGCTATGACACCTCCACACAAATCCTTCTCCAGCAATACCAAGCACTCTCGGGCTCTTGGTTAGAGCAGGTTGTTTCGAAGCTAACCAGATGGGATGCAATCTATTTTGCCAATTCATCAGCGCGAGGTCACGTATTTGAGCAGGAATGGGCTTTCAGTCGCTTCTCTGCTAGAATCACCTCCCAGATCACAAGAGGTGTGTCCTCCAGCAAGAACAGGATTCATCAGGACCAAAGCTAAGTACAATCTCAGTGTTTCCTTTCAGTCAAATTCAGTCTGCCCTCTTAAGGCACGCAGCTGCTGGGATCGCTCTCTCCCACATCTCGCATTTTCTCGCTGTCATTGTGCTCTACCAATTGACCTACGAATTAATCCCTGTCAGCCATGAGAGGAAGCGACAGATTGCCCTCACCACGGCTTGCCTCCACATATTGTCTCCCGGCGGTCTTTTCCTGTCAGCAAGTTACGGCGAGAGCTTTTTTGCCCTGACGAACTTCACAGGGTCCTTTTGCTACGCAGCGAGCTGGAGAACTGGGTCTGGACAGCATCCAGCATCAGGTCTCCACGCTGCCCGCTGGGCTATCATTAGCGGCGTGCTCTTCGGTACGGCTACCACGGTGCGCGGCAATGGCCTCTTGAGTGGAATTATGTTCGCTTGGGATGCCGTCCTCTATATTCCAAGACTATCAAAAATACTGCGAGAGAGAGCTTCAACAGACATCCTCCGACTTTTCGGCTTACTGGTAGGAGGTGCTATTATTGCCATTGGTTATGCTATCCCTCAGGTCGAGGCATATCTGGAATACTGTACAGGCGGCAACACTAGACCCTGGTGTTCGAAGATACCACCAAGCATCTACACATTTGTGCAGGCACACTATTGGAATGTTGGGTTCTTGCGATACTGGACACCGTCAAATATTCCATTGTTCGCTGTGGCCACGCCGATGCTGCTAGTACTCCTCAGTACAGGATGGATCGCAATGAGTCGAACACGGCTGGACAAGGTCGCCGATGATCTAAACATCGGAGGCGAGCCAAAGCATACACGCACAATTACTTCCGATGAGAAGCAAGCATTTTCACATCACATGGCACGATTTGCGCTGCCTCAAGTCGTCTTGGCAGTATTGGCTCTGACGAGCTTTCATGTCCAGATAATCAATCGCATATCATCAGGATATCCGGTGTGGTACATCCTGCTTGCGTGCGCCGTACACATGCCGATGCACAAGATGGAGGACACTGGTGCTGCGATGCGATTCTTTGCCAGGAACGCTCAATGGTTGGTCAGAGCATCAGTCATGTATGCCATGATTCAGGGCGGGCTTTATGCTTCATTTATGCCGCCGGCTTGAGCAGTACACGAGGCAGATGTGGCCAAACACGCAGCGAATGTATATGCAAAATTTGATCAATTGCTCAGCTAATTTCAGACTTTCTATCATAAAGGTCATATCCACCATATCCTCCCGCTCAGTATCCATCTCTCCACTTTACACAGTTCCGGCATCCTGCTGCGTCAACTTGTAAGTGTAAGAAACACCAACCTCATAAAGATCCCCATTGTAATAAGTCCCCGCAGCACCAGCAGCCTCAGCACCAACAACCTTGTTGAACAGGGAGCAGTAAGTTCCCTGAGCAGCCTTGTTCTTGTACACGGTGTAGGCATTGAACAAGTTACATGGCTGGTAGGTAGAGAGACCCTTGGCCTTAGCATCAGCTCGGTTTGCGGCAGTCTGCGCAGTAGCATAATATCCACACAGTTGAGGATCATATGGACCTGGGAAGTATTCTGCACCAAGGTAGTACGAGTTCTTAGCGAGAGTGATGGCCTTTCCAGACAAGTTGGCGGCTTGAGTGAAAGAGTCGACTGGGGAAGGAATGGTCCAGTTCGTCTTGTCGTAGCCGTTTGAGGCGGTGATTACGACTTGGAATTGTTCTCTGTATTGGCCTGTGTTTGTTGCGGTCTCGCGGCTGATGGAGGAGCCCCAGAGTGCGCACTTGTAGTTTGAGACGGAAGGTGGGTTTGGGCATGCGGGGCCTGCGTCGAGGGAAGGGTCACGTTCGACGTAGATGTTGAAAGCGGTGCAGAGGTCGACGGAGTTGCACTTCGCGGCGCAGGCTGGGACATCGTAGTTGTTGAGAATGTAGTAGGTGAGGTAGGAGTTTTGTTGGGTGCTACCATTCAGGTCTCGGAATTTTTCATAGTAGAAGGTGTTTCCGCTTGGGATGATTTGCGGGTAGGAGTTGGCTTGGCCGTGGAAGTAGGGGTTTGCTTGGAAGGCTTGTGGAGTGTCTGGGTAGGTGTTTGGTGCTGTGCCTGCTGGCTGCTTGGAGCAGTCGCCTCGCTTCATCATCTTGGAGGAGCCCTGTGGAGCAGAGGTTGGCTGCACACCGGCGGAAACTGAGCTTGGGTTTGGCTGAAAGCCCACGTTGCCCTGTCCAGCAGCACCGACCGGGGCAGAAGTGGCTCCAGAGTATGGAGCAGCGGCAACAGCGGCGGCATCGAGAGACTGCTGAGCAGCTGCGAGGCCAGACAAGGCCGCAGCAAGGACAAAGCTCTTCATGATGGGAGTATGTGGTGAAACGAGTGTGAATCGATGATATTGATCTTGCTGTGATGCGAGAAGCGAGTGAACGATGGAGATCAACGACGATTATATACTTCCCTTGTCAACGTAGAAAAGTTCGAGAACGCAATACTTCCCTTCCATAGCTAGAAGAGCTCGAGTCGCGCGTTGCGCACGATAGACCCGCGTGGTGAGCCTCTTTTGGCCAAGTTCTGAATGAGTGCAGCAAGTTGTAGGCTGCATCTTCCCTATTCTGGCTAAGGAGGACGGCAATAATTGTACGCTTCTGTATATGAAGTGGTCGTAGCTTGAAGAGGTGTGAAGTTTAGACGCGTCCAGTTCAACTAAGGTTTGATCCGAGCAATAGGCACCTTGAGCAGAAGGTTTGAGACGCTCCGACCTTGGGGGTACAGCCGGAGGGTCACTGTCTTGTAATCTCCTTTATGCAAAGTGGCTTGAAGTCTCTTCTGGATATCCAGACGATAAGATAGGATAACAACGCCTTTGGGGGACACAGTCCGAAGGATGAAGGATCACACCTAATAGTCAAGTTGAGCACGGGTGACTACTTGGTCTCGAGGTGTTACCTATGCTCAATTTCAGAACATAATCCTTTAGCCCTGCCTACCGTATGCTAGGCCTTTATAACCTGCACAACCCTGCCTACCCTCTGCATAACCTAGGCCGTTTATCGTGGCTGACCTTAGACCTCCGCCGGAATATCGTCCACCCCCAAGGGCACTGGTTCTTTCAAACCTTCTGCTCAAGGTGCCTAATGTGCCGTCACCTAAGCCATCGTCGAGCTACCAGTGTGATATGTAGAGGCGCCGGCGAAGTATGCCGAGAGCAGAGCCGTCCAGATCGTGGGTGAGAATACGAGTGCTTCTGCTGCTTAAGTGAACCTCACATCTTCATGATGGGCTTGTAGATGTGCCTTGGGCCCTCTTGCAATTGCTGTCCATTGTATCGCGCAATCTTCGAGAATGAAGAGCCGGACGATCTCATGTTCCACGTGTGGCTCTGAGTCTCATCTGGGCAGTGTAACTCTAAAATCTCCATATGCACGGCATGCGGCTCCATCACAATGCAGGGTTCAGGCATGTTCCGAGGCCTCAGATAGCTTCTCACACCTTCTGCTTTGAGCTTCAGTAGAAGCTGTATCCAGCTGAAAGTGCTGAAAAGAGTTATCAACGGCGTAGTCGTGCACTCAAATCGCACGTTGGTGGCCTCGGTGGCGCGAGTCGAGAGATCGGATCGGGAGATCGCCAGGGCATCTTCTCAACTCTAAAAACTCTATTTTGTCCAGCCAAAGCGCCAATTTGCTGCTCAGTAATTCCTTCTTTCGGACGAGATAATTGAGTGTATGGTCAGAAGTTCCAGAGGTGCGATCAAGCCATTCGGTGCCGTTCACTGGAATCAAGTTTCGCCAGCCGTGAGCCAACTTATTTGACTTTGAGGTATCACCGAGACATTTTCTAGAAGTCGGGCTGACTCCTGCACTATAGATGCTAGTGAAAGTCATATTACGCCGCGGTACGCAAAGTTGTGCCTCACTTACGCCAAGAACTGCTTCGGCGATACCGTATGAAGGTATATGCAAGAGAAGCACCTATAGCGTCACCTCCTTGCAAAAGCCTTTTGCTTGACTGCCGTGCCCTGAATTCTTCGTTCTTGCCCTGAACGCCACGGCTGCAGCGTCGCATGGGCGTTGGAGGGCATGTGTATAGCATCTTTTGCAGATGTATCGTGCGCTCGAGGTCAATGAGAATTGCTGAAGGTGACATCGTGCTCGATGTCGGGCCTTGTAGAAACCAGCTCATGAATAGTGCTGCGAGCTCGAGCACCGTCTTGTTCCGATATGAATAGTGCACTATTAGTCTTCTCAGCAGATTGCGAACGCACAACCTCACGCTTCAGCACTAAGAAGCAATGATGCTCCTTCGATATTGCGTGGTAAATTCTACCGCATGTCCTTGATGACGGTCGTTACGACTTGCTGTATGCACTCGAAAGTATTGGTTAACTTTCACCAGCACCATGTGCTTGCCATCACAGTACGTCCGCGCTAGAGCCAGTACTTGATAGTGATGGCCTTGCAGCCTTGCTCGCCCTGGTCTAACGCTGCCACGACCTATTGAGCACATGCATTAGCCTAGACACGTGGAATGGGATACAGTGCGCAATCACAGTCGCGTGCAATTGCAAAGTGCTTACGCGCGACAGTCAACGACAACGGCGCTCACTCACCTCTTCCGGCAGCGGGCCCTTTTCCAAGTCGAGCATGTTTTGCTCAATTTGCTTCACAGAGGAGGCGCCGATGATGATTGAGTCCCCATGTTCACGCTTTAGCAAGCTGTGGTGCGTCATCCAGCGCAAAGCACATTCTGCTTCCGTCAGGCCATGCTTCTTCGCGACTGGACGAAGGATGTCAAGTGCGCCGAAGAAGGCGTCATTCCAATAGAGGTTGCGATACATCTTGCCCTGCCATTTGTTAGGATCGTATCGGGATCCTTTCTCGATGTCTTCATCCTAGACGGGAAGGTAGTATCAGCATCAGTGCATGCACAGTGCGCTCGTAGGCTGGGACTGATTCCGTGAGGAGATCCTGGAGTGGGCTTACCTTGTCTTCTCGATGGTATCGATCAGTAAGTAGTCCGCCGGCAAGTGGGTGGTAGTTATAGAACGAGATGCCGTACTTTCTTAGGCATCGGAACAGCTCAGGCTCGACCGAACGGTGCACAGCATTGTAGCGGCCTTGGTATACATCAATCTGCTTCCAGCCATTGGCACGGCAGAGCTCGGAGATTTGGGCAACTTCCCACGCCATGTAGTTGCTCACCCCCAGTCTCTTGAAGTGCCCTTCCTTATAGAGATCGTTCACCGCCTTGAACGTGACTTCGTACGGTACGCTGCGATCTGGCGCGTGAAGATACCACAGATCAACCTTGTCCGTCTTGAGCGCTCTCAAACTTCTTCCCAAGTGCTCACGCATACCTTCGGGAGTATGGTGCATAGATTCATCATTCTGGCCCGGTGCATTGATCTGATGAGCTGTTGGATAGAATTTGGTGTCCATGACCAGGCCACGTTCCTGCCAATTCATGTTCCCAAGCAATTCTTCTGAAGATCCTTCTCCATAAGCTCTTGCCGTGTCAATCTCATTGTGCCCATGCTTTTGAAATACGTCCAAGATAGCGCTGGCAGTAGCAGGGTCGTGGACACGAACCTGTGGGGCACCTCTTACATGTCAGTTTATGTCAGAAATGGTCTGCTGGTCATCTTACCTTCTTTACCAAACATCATGGCGCCGAAGACCACGTTGACGGCGCTTTTCTGCTGAGAAGTCATCTTAATCCTGACTACTTGGTTGAAAACGCTGGTAGAATTAAATGAGAGAAGAGAGTTCAGAAGCCACTTCCATTGAAGACTGCCATCTTCAATGACTTATACCCTTCCATGCGCCTGCAGCTATGACTTAACTGCGTACCTGTACCCCCGATTGCCAGCTCTATGGCAAAGTCAATTGGTCTCTGCAACTGTTCCAAGCCTGCGGCATTGCAGTGTTGGCGGAGCAGACCGATCAGGTATGTAGATCAAAGGAGTTTGCGGTTGTAGAGGATAATGTCCGAGGTCGCACCAGCTCCAGAAGAGGAGAACGATAAAGCTCCTCCAAGCATCGTCTTGCCCTATAACTTTCGATCATTGCTGCGGTGACAGTTTGCCTGTATAGTGTAGGGAGTCTCAGGCGCAGGAAAGTGCGATGCCGTAATGGGTGAGATCAAGTAGTTATGCATCTCTAGTTCGCTCGCCAGTTGCGACCTCGTATTTGCCTTCGCATTGCCGGAGAGTCAGGTACCGAAGATCATACCCTTGTCCAGTATACAATTGGACAGATCGTGACGGAAACTAACGGACGTGCTGTTTTTCAGCACAAGCACTTCTTTAACCTCCCTGCGTCGTCGTTGCTTGGTCCACACTGGGTGTGGCGACCACGAGGTCAGGGACATCTGAGACCAGAAATTTCCCTTCTTCATCCACCACACAATGGCGTCACAAGATCGGTTGGACACCCTCCGACAATGGTTCACCGACCAAGGAGGATATCTCAATCCAGAAGTGAGGATTGAGCACAATGCCGACCGTGGGGTGCACTGTCGCGCTGCGTCGGATCTCGCGCCAGAATCGCGGATATGCACAGTTCCACACACGCTCGCTCTATCAAGCCTCAATGCGCTTGTCGACGACAGCTTTCCGGTCTTCAAGAACCGTGGACTGTCGCCTCAGGCGATCGGCTACTTCTACCTCATGCATCAGTTCGTTCACAAGGAGACATCATTCTGGAAACCGTACTTGGACACACTGCCGGCCCTGACAAGCGAGCACAGAACGCCCTTCTGGTTCGATTCTGACGATTTGGCCTGGCTAGAAGATACCGATGTTCTCTTCACGTATAAAGCCCGTCTTGCAATGCACGAGGGCAATTACTCCACCGGCACTGCCATGATCAGTCAAGCCGGCATAGACGTCACGCCGTACAGCTGGTGAGTGGCTTGCGAACAAGGTAGGTGAGACATTCTTTTGATTCTTCTATCAGGGACCTCTACAAATGGGCTGTCACAATGTTCACTTCAAGGAGTTTCTCATCACGAGCAATACGTCCACAAGATAGCAAGTACTGGGCTGCATACAAATCCGGTCCTGATGGCAGAAGGCAGACTGTGTTGCTCGACATGTCTCGGACCTCTGCAGAGGATCTTGACTTTCCAGTCTTGTTTCCTGTGCTTGACATCCCCAATCACAGCCATGACGCGAAAGTCGACTGGACTTTCGACCCTGGCCGTTTCACGATGGCATCGACTGATGGGGCTGAAACTGGCTCCGAAATCCTCAATAACTACGGCCCCAAGAGCAATGACGAGCTACTACTGGGCTATGGCTTTTGCTTGCGAAAAAATCCGAATGATAAAGTCCTCATGACGCTCAAGCCGCCATCGGACCGCCTGCAACACGACATTCGCGATGTTCAGCCTGGCTACTTCGACACTCAAGGCCAGTGGAACAGCGAAAGAGCCACCTTTGGCCTAAAGCGCATAAGTGACCACGAGCGATCTCCTGCCGACGTCTTCCAGGAACTCCCAGCACCGCTGTTAGAGCTGCTGGCATACATGATGCGATTCGAGCGCCGACTACCTTTTGAATTTATTGATCACCCACGACAGTCTCTGATTGACGATACCAGCACTAGCAGGCATTATCTTCCTCACATCACCCGCATGATAGTAACCTCCATGGCGCCAAAGCTGCAGAAATTGCAATCGAGTACACCGGCTCGTCCAGCTTCGAATGGCAGACAGCAGCAAGCCCAGATCTATCGAAGTTCTCAGATCGAAATATTGGAGTCAGTGATCGGCAGCCTCCGAGGCTATCTACGCTCGCTGCTCCTCACGCAATTTCCTCATCCGCAGCCTCTGCCCACAGGACCATTCATTACGACATTGGATGGGCTTCTGGAGTTGCTCGGGCGACATAGTGTCGAGGCTGCCCGGTTCTTCGTCGATGGCATAGTGGCCAATGCTGGTACACCAGATCTTAACCAGTTGCGGGAAGCCGGATGGGAGGAAGATATGTTTGTATTACTTATCTGCTATTGTCAAATTGCCTTTGGCTTTGAGCTGCCAGAGTACTGCCAGGGCACGACCGCCAACGTCGAGGCAGAGCTATTGGCGCAGGAAATGGAACAAGCACGGGATCTCCTTGGTCTTGTTGCAACAGCAAGACAAGCAGTTCCTGCACCTGAAAGCATATGGTTCAGCGATCAGTGGACCGAGCAATTCGTCGCTCAAGTCGGCGGCAGGATGATCATTCATGAAAGCTTCATGATGATGGTGCCGGTCGAAGGTCAAGAGGTGGCGAGACCGGTGCTTTATGTACTGGGCAGTCGAGCTTCGGCGTAAGAGAACAGCAAGCCGTCGAGAGACGATCAAGCACTTTCAACCTGTATCGAGGTTGACACAAAAAGACCAGCGAGACGCGGCCCCTTGTGGCCGCTTTTTTGAAAGGATAGGCCCAATGCAACAACTGTTCTACTGTGGGTGAGGTGAGGCTATCCAGGTGCGTGGTTGCTTGCTACTAGTAATATCTGTTTGCTGTACACTTACGTGTATATTAGTGTCGTGTCTTGTGAACAACGTTCCAGTAGAGCGCTTCACAGGCGCCAAGTCGTCACAAGATGAAGGTCCTGGCCCGCACATGCGAAAAGGCGGGAGCTCAGACCAAGCTATTAGCGCGAGAAACCTCCGTCGCACATGGTATATAAACACTCGACCTCGAGCTATATCTTGCAAAGGCGCAATCCACCATCACTGCCTCGAACGCGACCACGATCGCCTAGCATGGCAGACAACAAACACAGAAACAGACCACTACCAATGCGGAAGAAGATCACAACCGATACACAAAGCTCGAATACTACACAGCACCCAATGAATGTCTGCAACGGCATCTGGACCAGCGTCGTCAACAGCAAAGACGCCAACGGTGCTGTGTCTGTCCAGCGCCATGAGTGGGATCGCACCTCCCTCCAGCCCTACGCCAAGTACTGCAAGCTGTATGGCGAACGCAAGTTCTCCAAGCCACACGTAAATCGTTGCGCACATAATTTATACGAAATACCGCTGACATACCCCGTAGCCTGCCAAGCTGTTCTCTGCAGGCTTCCTCGACCTGCCGGCGGAATTGCGCAACAGAGTCTACGAGCTTATTCTCGTGCTCGATCCAGCTTACGTCGAGCTCTCCGCTAAGACTACAATCTTTCGGGAAGGCAATGAAAAGGCTCGCGAACATCATCTAAAGCGATACAAGTTCGACATCCAGCGCCGTCTCCGTCTTCTTCGAGTCTGCAAGCAGTTCTATGAGGAAGCATCACCTATGTTCTACGGCGAGAATGAGTTCCGCTTTACCAGCGTTAAAGGCTGGTATGCACTCGCTACCTGGCTCGATCAGATACGTCCGCGCAACCAACGCCTGATTCGCAAGATCTCGATTCACGTTCCATGGCGCGGCAGAGTCTACGACTTCCAGTCCGACAACCACCTCGAGTCTCGAGTCAGAATGGACATGCAACTCACGATTCTCACTGATATGGGCCTTACTCCGCGGCAAGGCTGGAAGCAGTTCAACCAGATTGCGAGCGTCAAACGTGTCAAGAAGATTCTTGAGAACCATGCTAAGCTCGAACTTTTCGGCCTGGTTATACCGGATAGTTTCAATCCATTTCGGGAAACGACCGTCACCAATTACAACGGAAATCTCTGGGATTGTGGCTTTGTGTTGGACAAGACCAAGTTCGAGAGCCTTCAAATCAAGCTTGTCACTCTTCAAGGCAGCTTCGAAGGTCAGCAAGATCCACCCTTCAACCGAGCTCAGATCTTGACGACTCATCCTCCGATTCGGCGTAAGGCTAGGCAGGAGGGCATCGAAGTTATGGACACCCTCTATAACGAGCTTGGCTACTATCCAGTTCCAAGCAGTGAGGATCGAGAGATCTTGGAGGTCGCTGAGGATGATGATCAGTCCTAGCTATGACCTTGGATGAAGGGCTATCCGATTGCGGCCATCAAAGCTTCGGAGAAGACTGCAGTGGAGCTTTCATTCGTGCTGCTAGCGATTTAAGATGCTGGGTCTCTTCTGCTGGGGGCGAGGTCAGGAGACAAGGTCGCATCGAAGCTGGTACATGGCTGAAGGCCAGCTTGAGATCTGAAGTTTGCTACAGGCGTTCAATATGGAAGTACTTCAATTGTGGTCCTGGTGAAGCATTAATGGTTGAAGGTTCTATCAACTTTCAGAAATACACCACTTTCCTGCTGTCTCTCACTCGGCATGTCTCTCCCGTAGACCACGCGTTCAACACCAATATATCCCTCATCCTCTCCACAGCATTCAATAGTCTCTGTCTACATCTGCACACCCCTTTTCACACCGCTCGTCACTTCCATGTGCTGATACCACAACAAATACCTCCTCGCCAAGTGGTCCGCTGAAGTTCCGAAGTGGTCGTACGAAAGATTTCTTCTTTTAGCATCACGTCCTCGTATCCACAGCCACACAGCCTCAATCAAGCCTGCCGGATGCCGAAGATGTTACTTCTCTAGCACATCGTTCTTGACCACATCTGGTAAATGCGAGCTTCTGAAAATGCACTCGTCGACTTCATACACGTCCATACCTCCCCAATCCGTGATTTGCTCGGCGTCGTCACACAATGTTCGCGTTCTCGCGTATCTCGTACTCCCGGCCCGACCGATTGTGATCCTTGCCGTGATTCGGAAGCTACGATGCCGTGAGCAAGTCTGGCGCCATTCACTTCTCTAAATGTTTAAGCCAAGAGGTTTCTATAAACAAAGGCGTTGTGCGATTTTATTCGAGGTGCAGCTCGTAAGTTGTAACGAGATCTCGTGGGTCTTAAAACCGTGATTGAGAACATCTGAAACTGTTTCCAATTTCTTGTCGCCCACCTTCACCTTTTCGCTGACACGAACAAAGATCCTTGTCAGGCACGAACTGCTTAAGATCCGAGGCACGTCACATTTAATACAAGCAAAGCTGCTTGACGAAGACAGCGACGAACTCGCATAAAATGGGTGCAAGATGGCGAACAGCAACAATATCCCACCTCTCACAACAACGCATAACGCTCTGCAGACAGCTGGCATCGACAGATATCAAGTACCTCGATCTCGGACTGGAATACCATGCGTTGCCCCTACAACTGAGGTCCGACGTATCTTCGAACGAGCAAAAAGATTGCCTAAAAGCCTTCACGATTTCTCCAGAGCACGATCATGATCCGGATCTGATAGGATACCTTCTCGACATGCGAGACTTGTGTCGAGCGGCGGAACACCATCTCGAACATTTCGATACCGGAGCTGCAGAAGTTGCGTTGCAAACGATGGAGGAAGTGCTAGAGGCTTTGGATGATCAGCTTGTTGCGCTGAAGAAGTGTGTGGATGTGATGCATCGGCAGTTCAGCGAGGCGTTGGATGATGGTTCGCAGTTTGAGGATGGTGGAGAGTATAAGTTGGCATTGAGGCCTGAGGATGGCGCGCACAAGTGTCGATTACTGCGGGACTGGTTGCTCGAGCTACCGCAGGTGCAAGGCTGGCTAAGAGGTGGCACGGTGGCAAGTGAGGATGAGGCAGTGATGATGGCAGTGAGCGCTGGTGGGGATGTTAGTGATGTGTCAAGTCAAATGAGCTTGGACTGGAGTGAGGACGAGAAAGTGCCGGCGCGCAGTCGAAAGAGTTGGCGGTAAAATTCGGAGCGCAAGGTGGGAATGATCGAGCGGCAGTGATGCTTGGATGTCCGGGTTCTTGCAGCTGGTCTGCAAACTGGTCATTTTAGCAGCGGATGCCTGCAGGATAGCGCAATCTGAAAGCAGCATCGTCTGGTCATCGCTCGTCAGACAACATATTGGTGCTCTCAGAGTCCTTTCTCATGCTCGAACGTGCCATTGGAAAACCGCATAGAGGCGGCTTCGCCTGTCACATGCAGCTATTGCCTTCACTCTGCGCCGGCTGAGCGCTCGGTCCGCTGCGTGTTCGTCCACACGTGTCTGCTGTTGTCACGTTGTCTCAGTCTTCCGCACGAGACATTCGACTCACCTGCAAACACTGCTTCTTTGAGCAGCTACTTAGGCAACGCAGGCACCAGCATTTGAAAGTTGTTCTTAGTCGATCAACAACACAACAACTTCTCGAAGCATCCACCACCTGCGAGGCATTCGAAGCGACACAAAGCAATAGATAGCAAAACCACCCAAATCCATTCAGCCAGGTCTCATCCACGATGGGCGCCACGGCGATTTCCAACCATGACTACTACTTCTTCGACTCGGACTCCTTCGTGACAAAACGGCTGTGTGAGCAGGACATCCTCGTCTACACAGTTGCTGCCGATGAATTCGCCCATGAGTACAAAGCGCTGGGCGAGGCCTACCACAAGCTTCCGCAATTCATCCGCAACCATGTGAAAGTGCACCCAGAGTGGCGCGAGTACTGCCAGATGGCCTTCACGGTGGAGGAGACACGTGAGCTGCCAGATATGCTTCAGATCCTTGGGATGCTGGACGAGGAGTTCAAGCGAGTTCGTGCTGCAATGAACTGCGAGGATTTCGGGCTTGCTCGTTTCCGGTTGCATATTATCTACTTTCTACTGCGCGAGGCCGACCACCGAGTCAGTCGTCTGGAATTCGCCTTGAGGATATTTGATCTGGTGTTGCAGTACACAATGGTGTGGGAAGAGAGATATCCAGCTTACGCCATGTCGAGGAAACACATCTGGAGCGAGAATAGTGCGCTGTTGAATGGACTCGCGGCGAAATGGTGGAAGGTACTTCCGGAGAAGCTTCGAAGTAAGTGGCCTTGCGATAAATTCTCGATGCCGGGTACTGATGATGATATAGAAACCGAGACCAGCAGTCCAAGCGTTCCGTCAACACCGGTCCAGACAGCATCGGTCCTGTCGCCAGCCACATCGTCGTCCGAGGCTTTGACCCTCGAGTCGCGATCGATCTGGTCGCCATCCTTGCAGCCGCAGTCGATTCAGTCTCCTAGAATTAGCGTTGCCGACTCTGGAGTGGGATTAGAGGACGAGAAATGAGGTCTCTATCAGTGAGAACTTGACGCGGTTGCGCACCTAGGAGGTGACAATGCCATGGTAATTGGTATGAAGTATGCAGAATTCATGAAAGGACTGATACTTCTCTTGTACCTTCAGCGTGACTCCTTCCCGTGCTTTTTATGATCCATAATGCTCCACGTGCTTGCCATTGCTTGCTAATCGTGCTTGTTGGAATTCGCTGGTTCTGCCCCTGTCCCCGTCGGCATGACTCTCAGATATACAACATTGGTGTCCTGTTCACGCTCGCAATTGTCATCATTATTTGAGTGCGTGACGGAGTTGATGGTAAGGAGAAGACTAAGGAGAAGTGTATGGACGCCAGGAAATGAGACCTCCGCCCCTCGGCCACTCCCGCAACGACGACTCGAACACTTGGATGTTCGACTCCCACATGCAATCATCCCGGTTCTTTCTACCAGAACGCACACCGCATCACTGAAATATCTGGTGGGTACAAGTCCTGATCTCCCGGCGTATGAGGGAATTTGGTTGGCATCATCAAGGTGGAATTGCAAGACTGACGGGGATCACAGCGCTTTTTCGATCCTTCGAGTGTGCTCGTGTGTGGCAGAAGAGTCGCTTTGGCAGCAACCATTTTGGACAACTCTGGATTCCGAGAGGAGGTGCGAGCTGAAGCATGGCCACAGCAACTGGTAAGTCGTTTCTGGTGACAGTGAAAGATGGCGGCAACGGCAGCAGCGGGCAGATTCTATGCGGGCATGAGTGAAGTGGGAGCATGAGACATCTTGACGGTGGCAAGCAATCATCTTGGAAAGACGACTACAAGGCGTTGCGGAGATGGAATAAGTGTAGCGGATGCTTGAGAGGCAAGAATATGGATGATGGGTTGTCTCGGAGTCATACTGTCGATTGCCTGCTGGCGTCGATTTGCCGGCCAGCATGATATGGCTTCACCAGCCAAGACTCGGGATCGACGTGGATATATGCTGACCAAACCACCAGAATACGCTGGCACAGGCTTCTCACGCTCGTCCCCTCTCTCCGCGGCTCGATCGCCAGACACCGCATCACCTATCTTCCCGGAGCGAGCTATTCGCCCGCTTCCTAAGAGCAGACTAAAGTCCAAGCTGTCGCCCGAGCAGGTATCGACTTTGGTATTCCCTCCAGACCCACCACCAATCTCGCCCACCCTGAGCTTCAACGTACAAGACACCGGGGCGCCGGCGCAGCAGCCGCGCCTGACAAATGGCGACTCCCACCACCATCATCAGCATGAGCATAGACATCACCATGCAGTCCATCACAATCACTGCACATGCGGCGAGAGCGGAGACAGCGGAGACGACGAGGTGGAATTCGATCATCCAGACTACAGATATGCTACTGCACCAACGCCGAACGGGACAGCATTGAAGCCGGATTCTCTACAGCGAAGATTGCTTGAAGCTTCGCGAGGGTCTCAAAAGCCTCCACCTCCTGGGTCAACAGCATCTTCAGCGGACGGATACGAAAGCTTTGAAAATACAAGTAATAAGAAGAAGCGAAAGATACCACTATCCGGAGCATCGAGTATGCATCAGAGCCAACTGAGCGCTGAGATGGCAAACATGGGTATCAGCAGTCCGCAAGAGGACGAAGAAGGAGAGCATGGCATCAATGGCGTGTCGAGTCCTTCACAGCAGTACAGTCCGCATTCTGCGCCTGCTTCCGCTGGCTCAGGTACTGGGATTAGTGGAGCAGGCCGAGGTCGATACGGCAGACAAGATGGGAAGCATCGAAGGCCGCTGGGCAGTAACACGATGAATACGGTCAATGGCTATTCACGCGCTCCTGCCCGCGGTGGTGATGCAAAGAATGAATCTGGTAAATTCCAAAACCGAACTGCTGGGCTCAATGAGACTGAGGCGGCTGACGTAACATCAAACACAGATCCCGGTATCGAAAACACCGGCGGAATCATCTCCCAAGCCATTAAGACTGCAGCCGAACAAGGCCCGCTGACACCTTCAGGCAAGGGCAAGGATAACGTGAGCTTGCTGCAGTCTGCGACCAGTCCAGCCAATTCTGCAACACCCAAAACCCAATTCACTTTCACATGCGAATCCGACTCCGCTACGAAAATGGTCGACCAGCACACATACCCAGCTGGTACGCCCACACCTGCACGAACCGCGCCTCCCGGGACAAAACCGGCACAGGGCACGCAGACATCACCGCCTCTACGACAACAGCCAAACAATGTCGCACGACCACCACCTCCACCTGCGAACACTGCACCACCGCCTGGGCAACCTCAGCAGCAGCAGGCTCCACCTCCCAGGCCGAAGCCGAGACGAAATCCTACGAAAGAGTACGCATATCAAGCTTCACAGCGGAAGAAGAATCAGCAGTATCAAAACTATCATCATCGTCCCAAGCCTGATGACATGTGGATATGCGAGTTCTGTGAATATGAGGACATATATGGAGCGCCGCCATATGCCATGATTCGCCGCTATGAGATCAAGGATCGTCAGGAGCGTAAGAAGGCTGCTGAGAAGAAGAGGTTGCTAGAGAAAGCCAAGATGAAGGGACGTAAGAACAAGAAGGGAGCAGGAAAGGGCAAGAACAATAACGCCAACAATGCACCTCCCGCAGCTCCAGCGCACCCGCAAAACTACGACCCGAACCTTCCTCCACCTGGAGATGACGAGTACTACGATGACGAGGATTATGCCGAGGATGACTACGAGCCCATTGGCCCTGACGATCAATATCCGCAAGACTATTACCCGCCGCCAGTTCCTACTGGCACTCCTGCGCCATCAACCCCTGGAGGTGGTGGGGGCGGAGCACGGGCACACGCATAGCTCTCTGCGGGCATAGTGGCACTCTTGCTGGTGATTTGTCTTCGAGTTCTCCTTCCAGGCACGATCCATCTTGTCAACGGCGTACCAATCCTCTTCGGAATGATCTTCGTCTTCTCGTACGGATAACTCTTGGATATCGGCTTTGAAAACATGCACGAAAGAGCAGCATATGGTAGTCTTGTGGATAACTCCAATCTTGTACAGCCAACACGCCGTCAATGCCCGCGGAAAGACTTTGTACATACTCACGCGGTGAACCCTCAACTTTCCCTTTGGGCTTTGACGTTGGAGTTGGTTGGAGTTCTAGTTCTTGTACTTTCGGTCGTTGCATCCCTGCGTTCCGTATTTGGCATTGCGATTCACATGAATCTCGCATCTCCCTGGCGTTCTATACCTCCACTCTTATCATGGTAACAAGAAGAAACAGCAGAAAACGAAATGAGGATACTGGAGGGAGTTGATGAGGAGGTGGAGAGAGATTGGCGAGGAGGGGTAGTCTCAGGTGAGGTCGGACGTAGCGTGTAGGCGAAAGAGGTCTGTAGATAGTGGTTGAAGAAAGCTAGCAATGCAAATTGCTATCACAGGCGGCCACCTTTCCTGCGGAATTTCGATGATGTCAACATCTATTTCCTGGCTCATTGTGGGCGCTCCGCGTAAGACAAGCAACTTGAAGTCAATACCAGGATACCGAGAGCCCAAAACAGCAATCGCCGACTTCCCAATTAGAAGTTGCAACCGGTACGAGCAAGTCGGAAACAGACCGAAAATCAACACTCTAGGTCCTGAGCAAAGCTGAAAGCATCAAGCATGGACGATTAGAGCTTATTAGAAGGTTATTATCGAGGTCCCACACGATTATACGATTATACGACACTGCGTTGCGGACCTTCATCAACCAATCGTACTTCGCGAGAGTTTCGGCTTTCTTTGACATGGACAATGTCATATCTAAGGCGCATCGCTCATCGTACATCAGGACCAATACCATGGGCGGATTGAAATGCCAGCTTGGGTGCCAGGCCAAGCACTACCATCTCATGCTGAAACATCAATGCGTCCAAATTCACTGACATGCCGGAAGAGTGTCATTTGGAGATGTCCGACGAACTGAGAAACAAATTCCGAGAACCTAGATCGATCTCATCTCGCAGGATATGCCGATTCTGCTGCAGGTACCACTAGCTCAACCGGACCAGTAGCCTCAGCCTCATTGATGAGATGCATGCGCATGCGGCCGCAGTCAGTGGTGATGTGAACGCGTCAGCATCACAAGCTCCAGATGCGAGCATCTTCAACAGGAGCATACTAGAACCATGGCGGCGTGGTATCCATAGAGCCGCTACTAACAATCCGGTCTTCATGGATGGAGTCGCAATCACTGATCAACGCATTTTTGACGAAGCTTTTACTGGGTCGATCCTGAAGTAAACGATGGTACGAACATGGCAGTGTGCTCCTGAGCAAGCATCATCAACAACAATAAATATCTGTCAAACACAAGATGCATTCTTGGACGAAGTGCTTCCTCTCATTACTCACCAACTCATCCACTCCCATCGTCACTCACTATGTATGCCTCAACACTCCTTACAGCAAGCACACTCGTTCTGCTCGCTAGGAGCACCATACTACCAAATACCAACGTGCGTACCCATCCGCCCACCTATCGCTTCACCAAACCAAAACAAGTCAATCACTGACGATGATTGCAGTGCTCATCCGACGACGAATGCTACGTCCCGTGCCAAACTTGGGCGGGCCCACTATTCTCAAACATCGATTACCATTGTCCCAGCGGTCAGAATCATTGTGATTGCAAGGTCAGGAGCATCAAGAAAAAAGCCCGGTATCCTCTGTATTAGACTGATTTGTTGTGTCTATTAGTACACATCCGACGACTCCTGCGTGTCCCTCTGTCAAGCGTATGTAAAAACGTATTATCCGGAAGCGACTTATATCTCGGCTTGTGTGGGTGTGATATCCGGTTGTACTTGTGTGGTGGATTGTCATGGGGATCCGAAGTGTTTGGGACAGGTTGGGTTTGGGACTTGTTAGAGGAGATGGAGCTCCAAGTGAGGTTTCGATTCTGAGGTGAACCGCAGCTTGAGTGCTGGATGTGCTCGCAGATACCTCGCATGCTCACTTCGTTGCAATATGAACGCGGGTCATTAGCCTACATGTATCCGGCTGTGAGCCTGTGTGACTAAGGGAAATTTCTCTACTCTTTCGAGCTCCGAGATTCCGGCCGCGATGTGTACTCAAGGTAGCAGAATGAGAAAGCTCTCCAAGTGCTCATCTTGCGCTTGTGAGTGTGACAAATGGAGGTGAGCTTCGCTTTGGAAGCGAATCTACTGCGTCGGCCCCAAGCAAGTTTCATTCTTGGTCCCAAGAACCGCCGTGTTCCGGGACATCTTCAGGTTCCTTATACAGTCTCCAAGACTCATTCAAGAGTCTGGAGTTTCTTCAAATAGCTCGTGATGAGCTCAATGCCTTGCTTACATCCATGCTCTTAGCCTTAAACTCAACCTTAAAAACGTTGCCAAGATTAGAAGGCTACGACCAACATGTGGCCACGTGAAGCATTGCTCTTGATCGTGATTTTGATGACCTGATGCAGAGATTAAGCAGCGATGATTCGGGAATCCACGCCTTGTATATGCAGGATGTTGAGAAGTAGCTCCCATCCTGATCGAAAGACAATGTGGCGTACGTACGCCATGGAGCTTGGAAGCAGAGGTGTCCTGTGAAGAGCGTTCCGATGGTACCGTTTTGGGAGATAGACAATGATGAACAGAGGTATATGAAGACACTCGAAGAAGCACTGAGATGTATTATCAGCAAGGCATTCCTTTTCCTGAGCAGAATTGAAAAAAAAACCCCTCCTCTTCCTCAACAAATCAGCTCCACAAACTCAAGCAACCACTCCAGAATGCAATTGAAATACCTCATCGCCGCCCTAGCCGCAGCCGCTACTCACGTAGCAGCAGACGCAGCAGCCGAAGCCGAGCCAAATGCTGTCGCAGAACCAGCCGCAGCCCCAGAACCGGTCGATCTTCCAGACGTACGTTCTAAACTCCCCTTGATACCTCTGATCATTACTGATATAATTGCAGATCGACATCGACCTCCTCGACAAGCGCCAAAACGTTCAAGGCCTGACTTGGAGTGCCGACGATGTTCCCGAGAATGATCCGCGCTTCCAGGCATATGATCGCTGGGCTTTGAACAGATTTAATAGTAGGCAAGGCTGGGATAATTGGAATAGAAATAACAGGAATAGGAACTGGTATGGGGATAGGAATAGGAATAGGTATGGAAACAGGGCACGGGTGGCTTGGAGATGGTGTGCGCGTTTGGGGAGGTACGATTGGTGTTAGATATGATAAGACCGGGAGGGAGGAGGCGAAGGAATGAATTATTCTGTACGGTGTACTTACAGAATTGCTTGGGCAACCGCATGTTGAAATTGTACTTGCTGATGTGGTTCGCTTCTGCTTCTGCTCATCTCGTCACCCTCAGTGAATTTCTGGCATCAAATGCTTAAGGTATCGTGCCACCCATGAAGAGCTCGTGATGACTGTGCCGCACAGTATTGCACACTTGAGATCTTCCGTTGTAGTTGTTGATCGTGAGAAAGAAGAGAAGTCACAACATCGCTCCTTCACGAAGCGGGGCCAAGAATCAGCACAGACCACATCTTTCTCGCAACCCTAAGTGAATACCTGGCTCACCTTTCTCTCTCCCAATGGACCTCCTACGGCTTCCACCCTCTCTCCGACGGTCGTTACAGCATCTCTGCCTCTCCACACGAGGCTTTGCGACCGCCCAACATGCGCCCACCGAGCTCCTCACCCTCACGCCGTCGACCCTAAACTCCTACACGGTCTCCCATTCACCTTCCCTCAACAACCTCCGAACAGCAGCTTCCTTCTTTCAACGCACAAAACCCGAACTCCTATTCACAACACCCCATTTCCGGTCCTTCCCCCTCTCTCCATTCCCCGAAGTAACATTCCTCGGCCGCTCCAATGTCGGAAAATCCAGTCTCCTCAATGCACTTTTCGGACGTCCGAACGAGAATATCGCACACGTCTCAAAGCGACCCGGGAAAACTGTTACGATGAACGCGTACGGAGTTGGAGGAGTAGGATTTGTGGGAAATCAGAAAAGCAAGAAGGCTGCGGGAGAGGCAAAAGACGAAGCTCGCTGGAAACGCTGGTCCGCACAAAATTCTCTACTAGTTGTGGATATGCCAGGCTATGGAAGTGGAAGTCGAGAAGAATGGGGGAAAGAGATTATGAAATACTTATTGAACAGGAAACAATTGAGACGAACGTATGTTTTGATCGATGCGGAACATGGATTGAAAACTACGGATTTGTCACTTTTGCTGGAATTGAGGAAGAATGGGGTTGCGCACCAGATTATGCTCAGCAAAGTTGATAAAATTTTGTTTCCGCATTCCAAGGCTCCGAGTGTGGAGAGTTTGAGTAGGAAGTTGGGGAAATTGAGGGAGATGCAAGGGGAGATTCGAAGGGAGCTGGATGAGGCGGCGCAGGATGCTGGGGCGAGGGGGGTGATGGGGGATTTGCTTTGTTGTAGTTCGGCGAAGAGTCTGGATCCGAGGAATAAGAGTCGGAGGATTGGGATCGATGAGTTGAGGTGGAGTGTTTTGGAGGCTTGTGGGTTGCAGGACCAGGAGGCCGTGAAGAAGGGGGTTAAGGAGGATGTCAAGGTGCAAGAGGACGAGGGAGTAAAGCCAGAAACTGCTGCTGCTTTCGCACCTCTACACGCTGAGGAAAATGCGGATGAGCATGGAGTGAACGTGCATTGATGGCTCAAGCCTGGGCGTGAAGTCCACGAGCAATGCCGGGAAAGATTCACACAACGCTGTCACAACTCCCGACTGAGCAGCTGGTATGACCTTCATCGATCAGTGGTCGTGACATCAACACAATGATCGTCTCCCGCACCTTTGGAGCGTAAACGAAATGTCACGAAAAATCAGTGGAAACATCAAGAATATTCATCCAGAATGAGCTTTGTATTATGCTATCTGGGGCTTTTCTGATAAATTCTTCCCAACGCCTTTCTCAAGTCCATTCCGGTCTCCGCCGCGAAATCCATAAAAGCAGGTCAACAAAAGAAATTTCCATCAAAAGAATGTGTGGTCTTTGCTTTTGGATAGTCTAAAGCATTGTCTGAAGCATCGGATGTGAAGTGTCGTGGCTTCGGTGATTTGAGTGGCTTCGGACAGAAAAAGGTGGCTCTGATGGGGTCAGAGCTCGCCTGGATTGTCACGTTGCCTAAGAATTGAAAAGGGTCGCATTCGCGGCGGGCTGAGGAGTTTGTCCCTCACCCTGGAGTGATGGTTGCCTATGAGTACTGGAGAGGACACTCGTCCTGATGATGTTGAAGTAAAGTATGAGTCCGGTCTGTTCGCAGAAAAGAAGAAATTCAGAGGATGGTGTTCTCTTCTTGGTGGCCGAAGGACATTCTGCTTCCGGGAGACTTGATCAGATGTACCAAGTGCTCTCCGCAAGCCGTGGGTGCACATCGCGGGACCACTCTTGTCCAGCGTTGAAGGCTGAAGAGTCACTGCCATGGCTCTCAGCGAGGACACTGAACAGGTAGGACCGACCGCGCTCGCAAAGAAGGTCTGCGTAGTATGCTGGCGGGCAAATAGAGACAGCCTTCGTTGCACGGCTGAACAGGTAGCAGAGATGATGTGTGAACTGCTGAAGTTCGTCCGCCTCAAACTTGATCTCATCCTTGATGACAACGTAGTGAGCCGGTCGTGCTGTGCCTTGAAGACCCTGGTGGGCCTGCAACCAGAATTCGTAGAGAATCTTGTCGGCAATGCCACGATCGACGACTGTGCCTGGGAGTGGATTCCAAGAACCCTTCTGGCGTTGCGGGTTGTAGTCTGCGTCCTGCTCACGAGTGGGGTAGAATCGAGTGTGATGACGCTTGCCAACGATGATGATGGTCATCTTCGGCCACTTCTCCTTGCTGCCGTAGAGCTTCGTAAAAGCCTTTTCGAAAGATGGCAGCTCGTTCTGCAGGACCAATTTGTACTGACCTTCCGAGACACCATCACGGTAGATGATGACCTTGTTCGGCAAACAGCTGTTCTTCTTGCGCCACAAGTTCAAGCGTTCGATGACCATCTCCTCTAGTGCATCGACCATTTCCTGGCGGCCGGTCTGTGTGCGGATTGAGCCTGGCCATTGGAACAGGTGCTCATCGACGCTGGCAACAACGGCAGCAATTGATGGTGCGCCCTCCGAGGAGCCTGGAGACGGGTGGGTGACATCAATGCCAAACAGCATCGTCTTGTTGTCCAGTGGCTTGGTGAATGTGTTTGGCACATTGTGCGCAACGCCGCCGCCCTTCAAGTTGAACTTGAGCGCCAAGTTGCCAATGTACATACCCTGACCGCCAGGCTTTTGAAGCTTTGAGCCAACTGAGCAGACGGAGTGGACGCCATACTCGACGTCACCGAAGTATTTTATGCGGGCATACAACCACTTGTCGGCTTCCGGGATGATGATGAAGAGAAACCTAATGCCAGCACCCTCAGCCTTTGCGAAGATGTCACGCAACTGACGGTTGTTGTAGTCTCGATTCTGCATGGTCAGCGGTTCCAGCATGATCTTTTGTGTAGGCTTGACACGTTGACCCATGTTGATGCCGTACGACTGCATGGAACGCTCGACCTCGTTGATTAGGGCGTCAGGACCAATCATCTCTCCTTGTGGATTTTCATTCAAAGCATTGCCTCGATTGCCCTTGCGGTTGATGATCAGAACGGACCACTTTTCGAAACGGCCAGGCCGAGCGAACTTGACGCTTTGCAAGTTCCAGGAGCCCTTCTGCGGCTGAATAGCTTTTGGACCATAGCTTACACGAGGAGTATCCAGGATGCGGCCGGGCACTGTGATCATGCTTGTACCGACCGAGAAGCCAAATGGCTTCACTGAGTTGGCCTGAGGATCTCCAGTGGGATCAGCAAGGCGGAAAAGTCGTAAACCATTTCCTAGCCCAACACCGGGAGTTCCAGTGATAGACATGGCATTGAGGTTTGGAAATCTGGCTGCGAATCTCAGCATCTCAGAAGTCTGGTCGCCGCTGAGCAGTCGTCGATAGGGTTGACCAGGTCGGACTGTGCACAGCTCGGCAGGCAAATATTGAGGGTCGGCGCGCGTGCCGACGTTGAGTACTGGACGATCCGGATGTCTAAGAGTGATGCCATGGTGTCGACGGAAGTAGTCATTGACAGTAATCTGTTGCGGTTGGGCGCCTGGAATGTTCGCGTCGACAAAGCGGAATTTGACTTGGTTTGCATTGCCGAAACGCTGGACCTGGATCTTGTCGGTGGCTTTGGCGAAGCCAACGATGGTCTTCATCTTGACTCTGAACGGCTTCTGCTGACCATCTTTGGTGTAGGCGGCATCGACCTTCAGCATCCGGAAGAAAACTTCAAGCTGATCAAGATTGCCGATGCGAGCCTCATCCCACAGCTCCAGGAGTGGTACAGGCTTGTAGAAGGCTCCAGCTGTCACATTCAGGTTGACCAAGAGACGGTTCACCGCCGGGCGGATAGAGGAGTAGTAGCCGCGCAGGGCTTGAAGACCTCCGCCCAGATTGTACAGTTCCATTCCTGGATGGCCATGGTAAGGATAGAACTTGTTCTGGCCAACATTGCGAACGGCGTCGGCTCCGCTTGGTGCCTTTGTCAAGACAATGTTCATGAGCTGTACCAAGTCTGTGCGGCCGGCGTACGTAGCACCTGCAGATGTCGAGCGTAAATAGTCGATTAGGTGCCGTGGGGAGAATGAGTCCTGGTAAGTGACTCTGAACTCGTAGGTATTGCGCGCCCGAGCATCTCGAACGAAATCAGGCACTGATCCTGAGCCTTGTGGTTGCTGAGTAGCATTATCGCCTGGAAGCGTACGCTTATCCGTCCAGGACCCATTGCCCAAGTCCAGCTTCTTTGTGGTGACAATAGTACGACCGTAGTCAGTGGCCCAGTGCACGTCCTTGAATTTCGGATGGTTGACAATTTGCTCAAGCAGAGCTCGTCGCTTTGGACGACTGATGGTCTGGCGTACATCCACATCGTAGCGATAAAGAGTCTGCTCCTTGTCTGCCATTTTCAGCTCATAGGCAGTGGTCAGTGTGAGATAATTGGTTCTCAACACGATTGGCTTGCCTTTAGTAGCGTAGCCTCGGCGTCCTGGGAAGCCATCGATGATCTTGTCACGCGTCTGTGGGACCAGAGCATTCTCGGCGGCAGTGATGCTTGCATCTGGCTGTGGCACATCGGAGCCAGAACTGTAAGCCAAGTCAGCTTCCGACTATTGCAGCGATGCCCGTGTGAGACCTACAGGTAGATGCCGCCTGATCCACCGCCAGGAGGTCCTCCTCCGCTGCCTCCACCTCCACGCCCGCCTCGGAAGGACATTTGAGTGCTCTGTCCTCGTCCAGGTGGGCCACCTCCACCACGATCGCCACGGAAGCCGCCACGGCCGCGAGGCGCACTGCTGTCGCCGCGACCACCTCCGCCTTGGAAGTCTCCGCGGCCTCGAGAAGGTGCGGAGTCTCCACGGCCACGACCACCGCCGCGACCTCCTCGATCGCTTCCACGATCACCGCCACCGCGGCCTTGACCGCGTCCGCGTGGTTGATTGCTCATTGCTGCTGGAAATGCTACTTGTCTAGAGTCAGTGGTCGTTCCCCATACAATGTGGAATGTAACTTACGCTCAAAGCTGTGAATGGCTCAGTCAAACTCGGTGTGGCTGTATTGGTCGCAGTCAGTCGTTGTTGGCTGATGATGTTGTGCTGGTAGCCTTTAGGTTATTGGGTTGTGTTGTGGTCCAAAATATTGGGTTGTGTTGTGGGTAGTGTTTGGTTGCAAGTCAAACGCGAAGTGTGGACCTTGATATAGGTGTTTGCTGAGTCCGTGCATGTGATCGCAAGAAGACCAATTGAGCTAGGTGTAACACTCACATCTGAGATCTGAAGTGATCTAGAATTCAATTCTCAAAGACATGTGCTGACAACTGAGTATGAAGATGCCAGAGAGTGATGGTATCCAGATGCCCAAGATGTGGATTTGATGGTGTAACCTGACGAGGCGGCAGTCGACCCAGAAATGTACCAAAACAGATCAATGCTTCGGGAAGCTGCTTTGCCAACACAGCAGTGATCGCTGATCCAAGAGATACCAATTCGATCCGTGTTTGCTACCAGAAGAAATGACCGTATTACCACGCCACGAGGACCGCCCGTGACGTCGAGAGCAGAGAAAAGGCGTGAATTGACCTTGGATGTCTTGGAACTTTCTCTGCGCTCGCGTTCGGCTTCTTGACGTCCGAAAAATGTTTGCTTAATTGATACAAAATAGGCCAAATGGAGGTTGAATGACAGTGTGGTGAGGGAGAAGAGGGCTAAAGGGAGGAGCGTGATATCGTGGGCATTCCGCGCGCCCAGACCGCTTTTTGACCCTGGCGTGAGGAGGGGTGTTGGGTGTTTCTGCAGTAACTTCCATCTCCTGCTCTTCCGCAAGACCTTCCTGTCATTTTCAGACAGTGGTCGCATTAGAAAGTGCGATGTCCAGCACTGTCGGCGATACGTCTTGATGGGAACATGCAGCTTATTTTCAAGGTGCCCATCCAATTGGCCGAAAATGCGGTTCCTGGCAGAATTCCTGGACTAGGACTTTCGAACATGTCGTTTCTCTTTACCGTACGGTCTTTTGGTGCCTCAACGCGCTCTCGGGATATCGCAGGCATCGGAACGATCTCCTATCCATCCTCTGTGGTTCGCTTTCGCACACATCTCGCAGAGGCACCGCGCAGAAGAGCTGTTCTCCCTTCGCGTCTCGACGCGTTCGGCCTGGCCAGGGTGGGCCTGCACACCTCGGAAACCACCGCAATGCCTTGGGAATACTGTCAAAAGCCACGCAGAACGCAGAAGTCTTCGGGATCTTTGTTCGCGGATTCGAAGAGTATATAGCTCCGATCTCAAGACTCTGGTCCCAAGGAAACGTCTGACGTCTGCCAGCTGTGGCGGTTCCGTGTTTCCTGCAAGTCATCTGTCACACGATGACCACCCTCGGCCACTGGCTTCCGCAAGGGTGTGCAACCTCATGAGCAGCCACTAGATGCAACGATCTCGAATGAAGGAAAGAATCGGGCCACTCAGCCATCAACGCGAAGGCAATGATCTTTTGTTCGCTGATATTCACGAAGCTTTCTGGGTTTTGAAGGCAGGCCAAATGCTCTACGACTCGCGCATGAATCTCGTCTTGAGCGAACCGCTGCTTTGCGCGACAACAATGCTTCGCATCCCATTCGCCCGCATAGATACTGGGGACACGAGGACGGCAGTTCGAGACTATCATGAGGGTGCATGGAGACGTAAAGCCTTTCATGCCATACTTCTGCATGAAGCTGTAGAACTGGAATTCTGTAGCCCTGTTGCATGACTACCGAACATTTGCAACAGTGCAGCCATGACAAGTGCACTTGTGGAAGGCTTCGCGAACGGCCGCCTGCATATCTTATGCCGCTGTGACTGATGCTGCTGCATGAAGAGCGCCGTGGCGTTGGCTCTGGTATACTTTCACGCTTGTGTGGTCTGCGATCGCGCATCTTTGTGCCTGCACAATCTTTCGCTTGGGCTGAACGTCAAAGCGAGGCAAGGGACAACGAACGTTTCAGCCCTGACAAGAACGCCACGAGGATTCATCTACCACCACAATCGACGCTACAAGTGAGCTGCAATGAGGAAGTCAGGCACTGTGCAAAGGTTCAAGTACGTACACACGGGTACCTGCAGCTGATGTTTCACCAGGCCACCGCCAAATACATTCCAGTACGTACGCCTTACCCCAGAATCTTCACATTCTTCAGCACTGGTGACGTCCTGTTACCTGGGAGAACCTGACACTTCGCACACCCTCCTCGCGGGTCGTGCATGTCAGACGACGACGAAACTGTTCGGCTAGAAGATAGTATCTATGCCATTGTTACACTCGTCGTCTTCGAGACAAGACATTCCTGGCTTGCCTGAACCTTGGGTCTGGTCAAGTGCACCTTTGAACCAGAATGGATCTTTGCACTCTCCCACAATATCTTGTGCCAAAGCAGAATTTGTCTACTCATCGGCGTACCCCCACCAGCTTTCAATTTCGAATGACTTGCACTACCTTGCCTACTTCGTTTGAGAGTGATCACATCGAAGCAAGTGGACGAACGCCTGTTCGCAGTTGGCGCAATCATCAAAGAGTCCAAAATACATGTGGGAGGTGCAACGAGTGTCACCAGGAACAAGACGGAGAGAGTGTGGAAAAGTCAAATTGACAAGATACGCTTCCATTTCCACTGTTCTTCTGCTACCAACCTCTTCCTGTGCACTGACTTTCAAGTCTTCAACTTGGTCATGGCGGGACTTCGGTCTTGCAGCCGAATAAGGCCAGTGCTCTCACTGATTGCACTTTTGCAGGTACCGCTATCTTCAGCGCATCCATACTATCTGGGTAAGTACAACAGAGACCAATTCAGCCGACCATGAGTTGATACCGTCCAGATCCGCCTCGCCATGGCCGGCCTCTACCAGCGGGAGTATACACGATAACTTCGACTTCGTGCGACGATAGTGTTTTACCAACACCGACCACAATCGTTCAGCAGCTCCCGGACGGACAGCCTGAAGTCCCTGCTTCACAAGGCCCCAATGTGATCTACCAGATTGAGGATGGCCAGTAAGTTTGCACAAAAAGAGAACTGGGTGTTCAAAGGGCTAACCGAAACCTAGAATTCAAGCTCCTTACTGGGGACAAACGGAGCAGGCTCCACTGACCACAGAAAGCAGCAGTACATCTACAACCACTTCGACCTCGAGACTCACAGCACGAGATGCAACAACATCAACATCAATCCAACCTGGCGGCAGGCCTTCGCCTTACATCAATGCGGCGTCATCATTCTCCACAAGCGTGCCGGACAATTCTCTCACATCGCTCACGACGTCTGAGATCCAGAGCGCTTCGTCGACAGAGCTTGCTCCAACGAGCACATCGGGAAGCGTTATCAGCTCTCTGGAGACCTCTGGCCAGCCCTCGTCACAGCCCTTCGCCACCTCGACACTGACAAATGCCACAGTCAGCCTTTCTCTTGTCGATACTGCGACTCTGCCAAGTATTCAGCCAACCGCGACATCGGCTGTGAGCACGTTGTCTGCTAGCGAGATATTTCAGCCGATTGCCAGTGATGCTCCCAAATCACTTTTCAACACGACCTCGGACCATCCTGTCCCGAGAACTGGTATCGAGCCCCAAACACGGAAACTTCAGACGAACAAGTTCTACTCTGGCCTCTACCTAGATCAGCAGACCTCTCCAGCCTACACTCTGCCATACGCTGTTTCTTGGTCGAAAGGAAAAGGTCAAATGGCAAGCTGGGGACTGTCAATTACCCACACCGAAAGATACCAGTGGGCAAATGCACCTGCAACTCCAAGCAAAGATGCAGGCAAATGGGCATTCTTTGGTGCTCCAGTAGGCATTCAGCATGTCGTTCTGTCCGCCCTCCAGCTAGGCCTAGATCCAAACACTGGCGAGACACCAGGCCTCACAACTGACTCGATGCAATGGGGGTCAGTCAAGGCCAATCTGTATCCTCCGGGCTGGTTGACTCCCGTTGTCAGTTTCCCGCTCTTGCAAGGGACACCATTCATCACCGCTGAATACCACTGGGCGCAGCCTTACATTGAGTCGAGCGTTGGGTTCGCGACCTTGACGTTTGTTGGAGCGGTGGTCGACAATACTACCTACAAATACCGTACCACGCTAAGGGACAACACTGTATGGCTGATTTATGTCACTCCTGCTGATAAAGACTATAAAGTGAACAAGTTTGACTTACACCCTTCTGGCGCGAACATTACTGGAACCTCCCTCTTCAACGGCGTCATCCAGGTCGCGAAGATCCCAACGCCCGGCTCGGTTCCGAACACTTATGAGAACCAAACGGTACCAGAAGCAATCTATGATGCATCTGCTGGTACATATCCAGTTGGAATCAACATTACTGGATCAGTCAACAATAAGGAGGGCAGCTATACCCTTTCCTGGACGAAGAAAGGTGTTGAGAGTCAGCCTCTGCTCATGTATGCTCTGCCTCATCATGTTGCATCGATGAGCTATCCGTCCCAGACAGGTTTGACTGTACTGCAACTCCGAACAACGACCAAAGGTGTTGCCACCGCCGTCACTGGCGACTCATGGACTCTGAAAGAGGATGACCTTCCCATTGACATGGGGTTTGCACCTTGGACACCAAGTCAGAGAAATATCAAGACCTTGTCCAATGTTGCTCAACAAGCTATCAACAATGCAGGTGCAGCAGAGCTTCAACAGAACATCACAGCCCAGGCCGATTCAGGCAGTGCCTACTATGACGGCAAAGCCCTAGCCAAATTCGCCGCCTTGATCTACACCCTCCACGAAATCGGCGGAGACAAAACATTGGCACTGACCGGCCTCCAAAAACTCCTCAAACCCGAATTCGCCCGCCACATCAACGGCGAACAAATCTGGCCTTTCTGGTACGAATCTGCCTGGGGAGGAATCGTCAGCTCAGCCTCCTACCGCACAGGCCAACCCCTCGAGGATTTCGGCAACACATACTACAACGACCACCACTTCCACTACGGCTACTTCGTTTACGCAGCCGCAGTAATCGGCTACCTCGACCCCACCTGGCTCAAAAACTCCACAAACGTCGCCTGGGTAAACATGCTCGTACGTGACTACGCGAACTCCGACCTCAACGATCCGTCCTTTCCCTTCTCCCGAAATTTCGATTTCTGGCATGGACATTCCTGGGCCGCGGGCTTGTTTGACTCGGGAGATGGGAAAAATCAGGAATCTTCTTCTGAAGATACGATGGCTTCTTACGCGATCAAAATGTGGGGACGCGTGATCAATGATGCGGCCATGGAAGGTAGAGGGAACCTCATGCTTGCGATTCAAGCGAGGAGTTTGCAGAGTTATTACCTCTATACTTCGGACAATAAGGTGGAGCCTGCGGAATTCATCGGAAATAAAGCTGCTGGAATCCTCTTCGAAAACAAAATCGATCATACAACCTACTTCGGCGCCAACGTGGAGTATATCCAAGGTATTCACATGATTCCGATCATGCCGTTTAGTACTTACATCCGCACTCCTCAACTCGTGCAAGAGGAATGGAGTGCGTATTTCTCGAATTTCACGAATGGGACGAATGAGTATATTGATGGTGTTCAAGGGGGTTGGAAAGGTTTATTGATGGCGAATTTTGCTATGGCGAATGAGAGTGCGGCGAGGGAGACTTATGATTTTTTTGCGGACCCGAATTTTGATATGTGGTACTTGGATGGTGGGGCGAGCAAGACTTGGTATCTTGCTTGGGCTGCGGCGTTGGCGGGTGGGCCAATTTACAATCAGTGAGGATGAAGAGGTGGGATATGAGGTATACATGGGTGGCGGGATACACTGTTTGGGACTTTGGGAGTTAAGGAATATGGATTTGAATGATACCAGGGTACAGAGGCACATCTTCAAAAGGACATTTTTTGTGGTCAAGTGGAGTGTTGGTATATATATTTATGATGGTATGACCGAAATTTTTGGTTCTTAACGAGGAGTCGAACTTCAGCGACGGTTTGTTTGAAGGCAAAACCACGAGCTTGGTTTCATATCGATCCCAGAAGTTCCTGATATGATATCGATGCAAGCAGGTCCTGATATGACTGCCCGGCCAGACCTTCAATGATCGGCACCAATTGGTCCCGATGCTCTTCTCCGCTTTCAACATCGTATTCCAACACACAGAAGGGATGGGGCTCCTCACTCGCGCAGTGCTTGTGGGATGCGAGAGTGACTTGAGAGTTCTCTTCGAGCAATTCCAAAAGCTGCACTATTCGCAGTTTTGGAAATTGCGTTACAAGGACCAAAGGCATGGTCCAAGGATGTGATTCAGAGCCCAGGAGGTTGACCATCCACATTCTGAGCTTGACAAGTGTCGTTTGACATCGCTGCAGAAATCCAATCAATGTACTGCTGTAGATATCAAGTTGCTGCAAGTTCACATCGCGGAGACGCGTGAATTCAATTTCCGCCAAAAGTCTCGGCGAACGATGCAAAATGCCCAAGTTATAGACAGGTACACAGTATATGTTCAGAATTTCCAAATTCTGTGCAGCTCGCAGCATAGTCTCCTGTATCCAAGAAAGAGACCCGGTGTGGTCAGCTTCAAAATAATCATGATCTGTACAGAGGTTCGCGTTCATGGATTTCAATTCTCTGCTCGAGTTCCATAGCAACTCGTGGTCTACGGCACGATGCCGCAATGCCGGAAGCGCGAAGACATGACTTGGCGAGCCAAATTCAGATATAGGAAAGCCTTCCGTTGCCACCATCATCACGACTTCTTGCATGATCCTGATCTGATTGGGGACCCATTGCCACCGCTCAGCTTTTGAGCTCAATTGCTCACTTGCGGTAAGGGAGATCAAAACTGCTTCCCTGGATGCAGTCCTCAACAAGTTCAATGAATGAAGGAGGAGTTGCTTATGCGTAGTGGACCAGAAGGGTAGGTAGACATCGTAACACTCAGCGCTGTAGGCTTGTGCTACATTGCATTGTGCGGTGGTCAGCAACGGAATATTCAATTCATCTTCGAACCAATGATCGTCCTCCGATGGTCGGTATACGACATGAATGTCGTCTGGCCCCCGGTCCTCCAGTGGATCCATTGTCAGAGTGACTAATTTAACCCTGCGAGCGAGCCGCTCACAGTTGGCAATAGCGTTCAAGCGAAGCAGTCGTTCTGGCTGGATAACAAAGCATGTGATGTTGCGCAAATGTCGACTCGCGAAGAGATCAATGCTATTGGCCTCAAAAGTCTTGCAGACGCGTCGAAAATTCGTGAGATCTTCAATGTATGAAGCAATCTCCTGGATCAGTTCAGGAGGAAGTCGAAGCATAGTGTTGACGTTGAGCAAAAATTATACCTCGATCCTCTAGCTTTTTGCAGAATGAAATGGATATATGTTTCACATTTTAATGAAGCGCAGTACGGAGGACAATTCGCAGTCGATCTTGCCAGGTACAGATGATGTTTTAAGAAACGCTTGTGGGAAAGCCAGAAGGAAAGGACCGACGTGGCGTACACAAGCAGAAGAAGCGACAGTGCCGACAAGGGAGGATCGCGATCACTGCATGATGGGTGTTCGTGAATGAAATGGAGGCGAGATTCAGAACCGTGATTGTGTGTGCAATGTTGTGAAGACGAGATGGAGTTGTTCATGCAAGTCGATGCAGTGTCGTCCAATTGAAAGACGATGACAAAAGCACGGGCATCCCGGGATCAACCGCTTGGAAAGAACCTCCGGCAAGAACATTCGTCGTCAACCACAGTATCGCCTCTAGCACTCGCTACATTAGCCATTGGCTCATAATATCGACCGACCCATCACACCGGCAAGATGGGTATCTTCGACTATGTCTCCGACCTCTATGCGGCCATGACCGTGCAGGAGGCCTACGCCGAGGAGCCGCAAAAAGACGAAGGTAAGGGTGGACATAAGCAATTCAGTCGCAATGGCTATCAGACTTATCAAGCGCTGCACAAAATGCGACGCGGAAATGCACGTGCTAACTGTGCTATCTGCTAGAGTCAGAAGGCGGCGAGGATCAGGAGGAAAGCAGTGAAGGTGGTGAAGGCGAGGAGTCCTCCGAGGGTGGTGACGAGGAGGGCGGCGATGAGGGTGGAGATGACGAAGAGGAGGAGGAAGAAGAAGAAGAGGAGGAAGAGGAGGAGCCAGAGGATATCAAGCCAAAGCTTGAAGAGGGTGAGTACGGTCCTAATCACAAATGCTCAATCCTACTCGCGGGCTGTGACCAAAGATCTATGGCTTTGCCAGTGCTATGAGTAGCCGGATTGGGGTGTCTTACCAAATTTCAGGGCTATGCGCTGACCGAATGCTACAGAGTGCCTGAAGAGTGCGCAGTGCGCGCCATTGAAGCACCACTATGATGAGTGCGCTGAGCGCGTAAAGCACCAGGAGGAGCAATATGGCAAGGCCTCGGAAGATTGCGTTGAAGAATGTAAGTTGTTGATCGGGCCAGCAACGAACCTGTGGTCTCTTCGCAGCTCCGTTTCAAATGTACTGACTACGGTGCAGTCTTCCATATGATGCACTGTGCAACACAATGCGCTGCGCCGAAGCTCTTCAAGCAGCTCCGATAGACTTGTTTATACGAGCTCTATCTCGATCTGCCGAGTCTTGCTCGACGCTCAGAGCTGAGAAAGACGAGGCTCAGTCAAGCCAAATCGCGTGGGGACAGATCGCATGCAACCAAATTAGACCAGACCGCCTGTATAGCAATCTCAAGATACACTGTACTATTCCGCATATTCGAATATGTGATCGCTTCCGTGTCATCGTGAGCTTTTCTGGATGGTAGCTCTCCAGGCATTGCAAGTGGTCCAACCAACGACTCTGCGTTCAATGCCTTGGCCTGATCTCTCGGTCTGGAGATGAAGGCTGAATATTTTAATTTTGTGCTGTGGAATCTCATTGATTTGGCTGCTCTTCGTCTACCCAATACATGCCATTGACATCGCCGTTTCGAAGAAATGCGTGATTCTCAGGACTCTCTCGGCATTTTCGGCACCCGAGCCCTCAGGGCAGAAGTCAGAGCTACGTCAAGCTCACAAAGCTCTCTCGTGGAGACGGGCATTCGCTTTTAACTCCTCGCGTTGATAAGCAATTGACTTGCAGCAACCAGACATCGACTCCATCGACTCGTTGATATCGTCGAGTTAATCATGGCCACCACACTCTTCAGACAGACCGCTCGCTCGGCACTGCGAGCATCAGCTGCTCCACGAGCCGCCATTGCAAGCACAACCTTCACTCGCGGCAAAGCAACGCTTCCAGACCTCGCATGTACGTTTGGACTGCCTGGTTTCCATAATCTCTTGGAAGCGTGCTCATGCTGACTCTTGCCTTCAGACGACTATGGCGCCCTCGAACCTGCCATTTCCGGTCAGATCATGGAGCTCCATCATTCCAAGCACCACAACACCTACGTAACTTCCTACAACACTCAAATCGAGAAACTGCAAGAGGCGCAAGAAAAGGGCGATATTACAGCACAAATCGCGATTCAGCCACTCATCAACTTCCACGGCGGCGGTCACACAAACCATACTCTCTTCTGGGAGAACCTCGCCCCAAAGTCGCAGGGTGGTGGAGAGCCACCGAGCGGCGCTCTTGCCAAGTCTATCGACTCTCACTTTGGCTCACTTGATAACCTTAAGTCGCAAGTGAACACTGCACTTGCCGGAATTCAGGGTTCTGGATGGGCTTGGCTGGTGCAGGATGTCAATACTGGAGCTATTCAGGTCAAGACATACGCAAACCAGGACCCGGTGGTGGGCCAATTTAGGCCACTGCTTGGAATCGATGCGTGGGAGCACGCATACTATCTCCAGTAAGTTTTGCCTGCCCTGTCATGCCGAGACGAGCGCCGTGCACACCAGCTCGTTTTCTGCAGCTCTTCAGCCACCACTTGCCTCGGAGCGACTGCTAATTCGCCTCTTCGCAGGTACCAAAACCGTAAGGCCGAGTACTTCTCAGCCATTTGGGATGTGATCAACTGGAAGGCTGCCGAAAAACGCTTTAAGTAGAGGAGACCATGAAATCACGAACAGATACTGCGGTATTGTGTATAAGACATGTATCAAAACTGAACTGCAGCTCCACTGCACTCCACCGATTGTGCGTTCCACGTCGCAGACCGATCACCTGTGACGACCTCAGGCCTTGGAGCAATTGCTTGTCTTCCACCATTACCCTGGTGCAAAATAGTGAACTCCTTTAGAGTTCAACCCTTCCTTGCCCGCGAAATCAAACTTTCCTTGTATCAACTTCGCAACACCACTGCACGAACAATCTTGACTGCTGATGAGTACTGGACAGGATCCGGCCAACAGCGAGATACATCAGCAGGACCGACTTGTTGAGATCCGCCATGGACTCAAGCTATACAGAAACATCACAGCCACCGCAGTACAATAGTCCCAATGTCCCTCGGTACCTCTATCGCGTCCAAGATGCTGAAAGTCGAGCATTCTTCGACGAAGGAGATCTGTTCGCGGAAGATTGTTATCAAAGCTGCCTTTCTGCTCGAAGCGAGTACGGCCGGCAAGCATTGAAGAATCACCTGCGATGGGGACGCGGCCCAGCGACAAGCTGCTTCATCTCAACTTTCGACAACCTCGCACATGCCGAGAATTGGGCCCGCAAGCGTTCTAAACTTATGGACATTTCGGGAAAAGATTCGAGCGTCCAGATCTATCGAATCGTCACCTCGCTTGTCACGACTAGTATCTTCAATGCTTCCCAAATCTTATCACTTCTTGGCGTCTCACGACTGGAATTGAATTGTCGCTGGCCACCTGAGGATGAATGGCTCATTTTTAAATGCGTCGATGACGACGCCATTAAGTTTCTCACGGAATTTAAGCAGTCTACTGCACAGCGTAAGCATTATCATGCGTGCAGAGTGCACGTCTGCTAACAAAGTCCGATAGGCAAGATTGCAAGTTCCCAGAAGACTGAAGATGAAGAGATTCCAGCACCACTTGTCAACGCACTGATGGCCGACTATCCTGAGCAGTGCGCCTTCCTTGCAAGGATTGCGGCAATCGATTACGATGACTGCAGCTACACGGACGCTGAGCGTGCTGATCTTGAATCGACGAGGGCGAACTTGATTGTCATACTGCTGACCTACATGCTCAAAATGTCTCCTCGAGCAAGATGAGTCCGCCGATTACCTTGATCATAGGCTCAATCCAAGTTTATCTTGGGAGGTGATATCTGGATGAACTTTTTCTGCATTGTGAGCTCGGCGAATTGGTGAGAATGAAGGGTGATCTTGTGCTTGACTATGATGAGGAGAGAGTTGCAATTATTGTGTGGCATTTTAAACGGTACTAAGGGGAGAATTCTGGGTGGTTTGTGTAAGATTACACTTACTTGGTTCCAGAGGACTTAGCCTTCAAACATGGAAGCTTTAATGAGGGTATGAGATTGAAGCGTTTCCAGAAAGCCGAAAAATGCATTATTCAATCCACCGCACCGACCGATCCCATATGACGCTCGCGAGAGCTTCCTGTGATACAGATCCTGAGACGCCATGAGGCGCCGAGCTATGCTAGAACAATACACTGAAAGACAACTTTCGACCAAAAAGCGTAAGGCCGAAGCACCAGAAATTTTGGAGGACGAACAGCCAAATTTCCAATCAGCAAACTATGATGGTGGCAGCGAGGCTGCGTCCATGACCTCTTCTACTTCCTTGGTCTCTGCTGCCTCAGCTCCGTGAAGTGGAGATCGTGGAAGTGCCATCAGACCTGTTATCTATAATTAGCATATCGTGATCAAGAAAAGTAATGATCTGGCTTCAGCTCACCTGTTCGTGCCGACTCGAGGATACCGAATGGCGAGATGAGCTTCATGAATGAGTCGATCCTGGTAGGCTTGGCAGAGAGCTCGACGATGCAGTTGTTCGTCGAGATGTCCAGCACCTTACCACCAAACTGATGCGTGAGGTATGTGATTGTCTCCAAGTGCTGGTGCTTGAGTCGCAGAGCTTCTGAGGGTGCGAGATTGCGTGGGTGGAAGTCTGGGTCAATCAGATCTTCTACATCACCATCAAGTGGCTCAGGCTGGCCATCTGCACCAGTCTCTGCCTCGTATGGGATCATTGGCGGTTCAGCATCTCCTGTCATTTCTCTGTGGTGTGCCAGCAGCTCTTCGAAGTACTCCGGTCCAAGAATACTAATCTTGGCGAGGAGCAACTCACGCTGCACGAGAGGTGCTGCGGTGTAGTCTAGTACAGCCCAGACTGGAACAAGATCCTCCAATTGTCTCCTAGCTTGCTCGACAACACCGTCTTGTCCTTGAAGCACAATGGTCATGCGCGAGAGATCAGCTACCTCAGTAGAGCAGACGACGAGTGAGTCAATGTTGAACCCTCTTGCTGCGAGAATACCAGAGACGCGCGAAAGCACACCAGGCTCGTTCTGCACCAAACAGTTGAGGACATGTCGTTTGGGCGGTGTCTTATCTGGGATAGGAGTTTCGTAGAGGATGGAGCTCACAGCTGCGGCAGGCGAGATCGAGGACGACACGGTCGACTGTGTGGTAGGCAGAGGAGCGATCCGGCGGTGGAGTGCCTTATACGCTAGGGCGCTGGTCGAGCTGGACTGATATCGGCATTGGACAGCTGCTGCTCGTGTGAAGGGTTGTGAGGCTGGGATGGCGGACTGAAGTGCCCGCAAAGCTCGTTTCGACGCCATTGTGGGTGTATGCACAGTCAATGCCTGCTAGCAATGGCCGGAAGGAGGATATATGAGTGACTCGGAATGAAATATGAGTCGGAAAGTTGATTCACTTACTTTTGGCTTCCCATGCTCCGGTTGTCGGCCCGAAGAAGCATGGAGTTCCGCGCCAAGAGCCCAGGTTGCTTTGAAGCTCGAAGTGGACTTTTGCACGAGCGCAGGTCACTTCTGCTCTTCGCTTGACACATACATGACTTCTTCATAACCACGACTTCCATCTCTCCACTTCGCACACAGCATCTATCATCATGGCCGACAACGAGCCGCGAAAGCGCAGTCGGTTCGACGTGACCGCAGAAGAGGCACCACGAAAGAGTCGCTTTGACAGACGTTCGCGCAGCCCTGCGACTAAGGATCGCGAGGCAGCACGGAGTCGGTCGCCAGTCAAGAGTGTCGAGTCTCCAGCGGGCGGTGACAAGAACGGCACTGCGCCAGAAGATGCTGCAGCAAAGGCGGCGGCGGCGGCTGCCCGCATCAGCGCGCAATTGCAGAAGCAGAAAGGCATCCAGCATGTCGATGTCCCGCCAATCCGCACTGTATGCGATGCTACGCCCTCAAGAGCAAATATCGTGAACAAGACCATGCTGACATTGTGACAGACCCCCAACTCAGCACCTGGCGCAGAAAAGTCGCCCTCTGCAGGACCACTCAATGCCGAAATATACCAGCAAGATGGTGACTTCATCAAAGACATCGAGGTCAATGACCTTCGTAACCGCTACACGTTGACTAAAGGCAGCACCCAGAAGATGGTAAATACTCACTTTGTCCCGTTGCCACTGATACTCCCAGGCATAGCTACAGCCATTTGCCCTCCCTCGTACTGCACATGTGACATCCTAAGCTCAACAGAATTGGGTTTGTTATAAAAAACGTTAGAGGAGATCATTTGAGCTTACACTTAGCCTGACGTAGCCACCGGCGGCACAAACGATTTGCATAAGCTGACCTGAAATGTGACATCTAGATTAAAGAAGAGACTGGCGCCGGTACGCTTCCATCCGCACGAAAATACTTACTGATTAGGTTCCGAATCGATCGCTTACTTGTTTAAAGATGTCACTACCCGAGGAAACTACTATCCTGACAAGAGCATGGCGACTTCGACTGTAAGTGGGAAACATACAAGATGCGCAGGGATTTTGTGCTAAGGACGAATTTAGAACCCGCCGCTCTACCTCCACGTCACGAGCACGACCAAAGACGGTCTTGAGAAAGCCGTCGCGAAAATCAACGAGCTCATGCAACAGGAACTTCCGAATTTAATCGACGAACGCCGCTTTCGACGTCGCGACCCACCAGAAAATCAGCCCGACCGCGACCACCTTGGCCGCCGCAAGTGGCCAGAGAAGCGCATTCCAATTGATCTCGAGCCAATCCCAGGCTTCAATTTGCGCGCTCAGGTCGTTGGTCACGGTGGAAGCTATGTCAAGCATATTCAGCAAGAGACGAGATGCCGCGTCCAGATCAAGGGTCGCGGAAGTGGATTCATGGAGCACGATACTGGACGTGAAAGCGATGAGCAGATGTACCTTCATGTCGCGTAAGGATCAGTAAGCCTCATATTTAGGAAACGTGCTGACATGACAACAGCGGTCCCGAACAAAGCATGGTTGATGCTGCGGAGGAGCAGTGCTTGTCGCTGCTGGAATCTGTGAAACAATCCTACCAGGAATTCAAGGAGCGCGGTCCACCAAACCGTGGTCCTCGCGATGGAGGATATGGAGGTGGTGGAGGCTACGGTGAGAATCGTGGGGGCTTCCGTAACCAAGGCGACAGGCAAAACTCTGGATCTTATGGTGGTGGTAGTGCCTACGGAGGTCAGCCAGCCGGCAGTGGCAGCGCTTACGGTGGTGGCTACGACAGCAGCTATGCTGCACAGATCGGCTACGGCACTGCGCAATCTCCAACAGCAGCAACCGCCGCACAAGCTCAACAGCCAGCTACCGACCCTGCTGAACAACAGCGACAGTACGAGGCCTGGGCTGCATACTATCAGCAGAATCCTGAAGCAGATCCCTATGCTGCATACGGAGGGTATGCTGCGGTCATGGCACAGTACATGCAGGGAGGCTACGCCAGCTACGGACAACAACCATCCCAAACTCCGACCATGGACCCCAATGGCGCGGCGGCCGCTCCACCACCACCACCACCCCCAGCTGACTACTCGGCATACAATGCAGTCCCACCTCCACCAGGCGTTTAAGCTGACTAAGCCTAGCTTTATTCCTTTGAAGCATGCTGACATCTGGCTGCCATTGACTAGGAGTTTTAGCAAGTTTCAGGGCGATTCGAGAAAAGTCACTCCGCGTATGGCTTCTTGCCGTGCAGCCGTGCAGTATACCGGCATTACAGAGAGTGTCTTTATTACGGAGTTATGCGCAATCGCATGGGTGGCTCCAATGGTTTGTACGCCTCAAGGCAAAATCTTTAGCGAGACTGAAAAGCAAATTGAAATACTGACTTCATAGTCTTACACATGGTGAACATGTTTCTTTGTGCTTCGTCTGGGATGAGCGATGCGAAACGCCAGGGCCGCCTGTAAGTGCAGTGACTCGCATCAAGGATTATAGTGAGACTTCAGGTGTTGAGAATGTTTCTGCACAGGAAGTCGCTACCGCTGGTCTCAGTCTCGCCTCCACGGATGCCTCCTGCTGCTGGAGCTGCGCGCTAGTCTGTCGACTGTGGTGTCATATTCGACCTGGACTCTCTGTGTATGAAAGTGACCTACAACGCCTTGGCATTTCACGCCGTCTTAGACATTTGGATCGCAGCAATGGACGGGAAGCACCATATAAGCGGCAATATTGGCCGCGGAATGGCTGCCTTCTCTCTTCAGCAGGTCTCAAAATCACACAATCTCTTTTGTCAGTCCCAACACGACTTTCTTTTCTCTCTTCAGCAGGTCTGAAAAGCACACTTTCACTTTTCAGCTACAGCATCGACTCCCTTCCTCAACCACAAGCACCAGAAGCCTTACCCGCCAGGGATTCGCAAGTAGCTGAAGGTCACGAACGACATCCATCAGCAAGCCCTGGACAAATCACTACCCGCGGCGGACGTTCTCGGCTAGACAGACAGCCTGGCTCACGCACGAGACGGAACGCAGCGAGAAAGCCAGATGACGAATCGCCCAAACGTAAGCGGGAACTTGATGATGACGATGAAGAAGACGAGACATCTCAACCACGCTCCAAAAGCGCCAGGACGGCGCATCCTGATCTCTTAGCCGACGAGACTGATGCCTTAGCTGACGAGACTGATGCATACGACACAGTGACTCCAGACCAACTTGAGGCATTTCTAGAGTCAGACCTGCCACCGACGAGTTCGCCCCCTCGGTCTCGATCTCGCACGAGGAGCAGCAATGAGGAATGGGCCCTTCCGCATCGACGATCCCTATCTCCAATTCCACAGGAGTCGTTGGACCGCGCTGCAGCCATGAATCGAGCATCGATTATACGAGACCAGCCAGCTTCGTGAACAGCAGCCGCCTGAGCATTGGGATCAATAGGCAGGGATAAACTGTCGAGCTATGGTGAGCAAGAAGGCCTTGGAGTGCGAAAGAGCTCTGGTGACCCCATCACCAGAAGATGGCCAAGAGGAGCCAATGCATTGCATCTCTTGACAGTGAAGTACTTCTGCAAGCACAGTACCGTGGATCGCGAAGGCTGGCTTAGCATTATGGTACTTTGGAAAACCTACCGAATGTGTAGTAGATCTCGGCAGGTTTTGAAGTGCTTTGGCTTGGCTGGGTCTGTACATATTTGTTGTAACCAGTCCACTGCAGTTTGATCATACTCTTGTATGGCTAAATGATTACATATTCAGCCGGTCTGAATGTGTCAATTTGTGCAATGACAATCTCCACGACATTTCATGTGTGTATCCGTCGATGATGTAAAGGCAGTTCGTGTTCTGCGAGATGAAGGTGAAGTTCGAATACGAGCCTGCTGTGCACCTACACCAAACAAGGAAGGTGGCGACAAGTCCGCCCAAGCTTCAGCCGCAAGTCACCGCCTCCAATCACTCACAGAGCTTATCAAACCAAGCTCCGCCAATATTTGCTTCCAGAAGTCTTCTGCAATCTAACCAAGAATCGCGTTATCGCGAGAACTCGCAAATGGGGCCAGCACGATGCCGCAGCGAATCGCCACCTCGTTTTTCAACCTGATCTTGACCAGAATGAGTTTCTGCTCCGCTCGCCATCAATCGCCCATCTCCGTCCGTTGCTTTTGGATCATCATAGACATCCCCGCAAACGCACTTGATACGATATGCGCTACTACGAAAGGTACACTCAACCGACGAACCACAGATCCTCCACCTGCTGCTTCGGATGCACCGCCGCCTGCCGCGCCGGAAGACCAACCTTTGTATCGTTAAGCAGGAAGCACTAATGCAAGGGCCAGTACGACCTTGTGAAATGGTAGGACCAGGTATTGCATCAGTCGCGCACAGCTAGAGTCGCGTGGAACAGTAGAAAAAGATGAAGCTCCCCTCCAGATCGTCGTTCCACTGACATCCAGGCATTCATTCTTCAAGATGTTTCTCACCAGTATAGTCTATGCCATTGGCACCATTTCGGCTGTCAATGCCCTTCCTAAGACTATTCGCTCGCCATACTCCGTGAAGGAGAGACACAATGTCCCGAGAGAATGGACAAAAATCAGCGATGCGGATAGGTCGCAGAACAGTGAGTGAATACAGAACTCAGCTGTCGTCAGCACAGCTATGAGAGCCAATGCCATCTTGGTAGTGCTATTCGCGCAATTCTGATTGAGCTTGCTTTGAAGGTGAGCTTTGCTAATCTGCTTCATTCACTAGTCCACCTGGCAATCGGCCTGAAGCAGCAAAACGAGGGCGTGGTGGAGGAGCACCTGCTCCAGGTGTCAGATCCGAGCCATCACCGCTATGGCAAGCACTTGACTGCTGCTGAGATTCAAGACATTGTCCGCCCTTCACAAGAATCGCAAGATCTTGTCAAGAGCTGGCTCGAGGAACATGGCATTTCTGGCCACCACAACCCAGCGAATGACTTCATTCATGTCGTGATTCCAATCGAGAAGGCGGAGGCTTTGCTTGACACCACATACTCCAAATTCCAGCATGATGATGGCACTGTGCTCGACCGTGCTCCAGAGTGGTCGCTCCCGCTCCACCTTCATGAGCATATCGACGTTGTGCAGCCTACGACCTCATTCTTCCGCACGAAGCGTTCCGCAGTCGGTAGCAAGCTCCCAATGCTTGACGCTCCTCACTACTCCGACTCATGGTACAAGACTAAGGGCCCAGGACATTACGGAGCACCTCCAGGCTATGGCCACGGCGAAAATGGTAGTAGCATCGGCTCTGGCAACGGTGCTGGACCAATCTCCCAAATTTGCAACATTTCCTTCACTACGCCAGACTGCATCAGAACTCTCTACGGCACCTACGACTACAAGCCTCAAGTTCCAGGAAAGAACAAGAGTGAGTCTAGTCTCAAAGATTACTACTTTGCATACAAAATCTCGGATTCGCTAACATGAGCAACTTCTAGTCGGTCACACGAACTACCTGAACGAGAGCAGCTACCGCCCCGACATTCGCAAGGCTCTCCAAGCCTACAGACCTGAGGCTGTGGAGGCAGCGGATACATTCACGCTCATCAACATTGCCAACGCACGAGAGCAGACAGGCCCCTACACTGCGGAAGAGCTCGCCGATGGTTTGAACATCGAAGCTGTTCTTGACAGCGAGAACATCCTCACTGTTGCATGGCCTACGCCACTGACTGTGTTCTCTACTGGCGGAAGCCCGCCGTTCATCCCAGACATTCAGACTCCTACCGACACAAACGAGCCGTACCTGGTCTGGCTGGACTATGTCCTGAACCAGCACGATCTCCCACAAGTCATTAGCACTTCATATGGCGACAATGAGCAGACTGTACCAGAGTCTTACGCCAAGCGTGTCTGCGCTGGCATGGCACAGCTTGGTGCTCGCGGTATCTCTATTCTGTTCTCTTCTGGCGACGCTGGTGTCGGCGCCGATGGCACGTGCTACTCGAACGACGGCAAGAACACTTCCATGTTCACCCCTGCCTTCCCTGCTGGATGCCCTTGGGTGACTGCTGTCGGCGGCACTGAGAACTTCGCACCTGAAGTTGCTGTCAATAGGTTTGCCTCCGGTGCTGGTTTCAGCAACTACTTCCCGGCACCCGAGTACGGACAGAGCACTTGGAATGCCTACGTAAAGGGCTTGAATGGCCTTCACGACGGTCTTTACAACAAGGCCGGACGTGCATACCCAGATGTCGCAGCTCAAGGTAATCACGATGCCATCGCCTGGAACAACACTCTCAGAACTGTCGGCGGTACTTCGGCATCCAGCCCAACCTTCGCTGCTGTCATCTCCCTCGTCAACGATGCTCTCCTTGCAAAGGGCAAGGCTCCACTCGGCTTCTTGAACCCGTGGCTTTACAGTGGAGGATACAAGGCTCTTACTGATGTGACGAACGGCACCAGCTACGGTTGTAACACTACCGGTTTCCCTGCCAAGGCTGGTTGGGATGCCGTCACTGGCTTTGGTACTCCTAACTTCCCTAAGCTCGTTGAGGCTGCATTCGAGAAGTATGGCGGAAAGCCGTACTGACCGGAAACACGCCCTCTACCGGTCTAATGCCGATGACCTATTATGAATAATGTCTGTAATCATATATAACGGCATACAGAAAGTCTAATCAGATCTGAGATCTGAACCTCCTCACTCCTCTACCAAACTCTCAAACCTACTCCCGATCCCCGCCGCAAACCTATACTCCCCACTGAACTCCTCCTCCTTCTCCATCCCCTCATCATCACACCCTTCACCTCTACCAATACCATCCTGACACTTCCCCAACACCTCCTGCAAACCCCAAACTATCCTCTCAGCACCCAATCTCGCACCCTCCAAATTCGCCGCCCCGGGCCCAACTCTCAGCGCCGCAAACCTTCCAGTCATGAATAATGGAACATCTTCCCTCCACATTAAATCTTCTGTTAAAGCTGGTAGACCATCATAGCTCTCTACGGGATACTTTTGTAGAAGGTTTTGGAGGTATGGGAGGGTTTGGAAGTCTGATTGGATTCCTGTTGCAAAATAGATGTAGTGGAATTCTGGGAGAGGAGAGGCTGTTGGGGGTGATGTGGCAATTGACCAGGTTTGGGTTAGAGGGGAGAATGTTGCGTTGGTGATTGTTGTGTGGGTGTGTAAGGTGAGATTTCCGGAGATGCAGTGGTTGTGGAGGAGTTTGGCAAAGCGAGGAGTTATGCTGCCGCCTCCTCGGGCGGATTTTATTAGGTCAGAGCGTTCTGGGAGGGACTGTTAGTTTGTGTGTGCGAAAGGGAGACGGTGATATGCGTACCTTCGTCTGTATCTGCGGACCAGAAGGAGGCTTTTTCATGGTTGCGGAATTTGCCCATCCAGCTTAGGTCGACGTCGAAGGGTTTCACTGTGGAGGCTGTCAGCGTGGAGGTGGCGTGAGCAGTAGTATTGTTACTTGCCTTTCATCGGCCCTCTCATTATGTGATGGACCTTCGTGGCGCCTCTTCTGATAGCCCGATCTGATATTTGTGCACTGGTCAGACCACCACCTATCACAAGCACATGCGTCTCTCTCTTCGCTCGGACTCTTGCTTGCATGGCGTCATCAAGGGGCTGGAATGCATGGCATGCACATGGACACCCATTCTGCGGGAATGGTCGAGGTACTGAGGGAGTATTGCCGGCTCCAACTGCTAGGACAACACTCTTTGCGAAGTATGTCTTCCTGTCGGTGTTGATGGTGAACAGCTTCTCGTCTGAAGACAATTGTGGAACGTCATTGTATTCGATGTTCAAGACTGAGGCTTGTTGTATCAGATCTGGCGACTGGAGATCGTAGCGATTTGCTATGAATGAGCAGTATGATTCAAACAAGTCGGCTGGTGGAATGAAGTAGTCTTTTCGGTCTCGCTCGTCGATTGTAATTGACGGTCGAGCTCTTTAGAACATCAGCAAAAGCATTCTGCATCCCGTATCATGCATACTCACTGTTCACCAGGTTTCCGCTTGTTCCGCCTCTTCTTTATTTGGTGTTTACTCAACTCTTTTCCAACACAGCCGGCAATCTCAAGGCACTCGCATTCTCTGCCGACAGCATGAGCGTAGGCCAGCAGTCCATCTCGGTCATGCGGATCAGGATGGAAGAACATGGGACTTCGTAGGTGTGAGATCTCTAGTAGAGAGAAGAGTCTCTTCCATTTCGACAGCCACTCGTTGCCTGATTTGTCGAGGACCAGCATAGATGGCTCGGATCTTGAGCGAGGCTGCTGCTGTGATGCGTTACCCAACGACCTAGTACGACCAGTTTTGGAACTTTTGATCGAAGCGTTGGCAGCATGTTTCTTGATCCAGTGGTAGCGATGATGTTCCTCGTCTGTAAATAATGCTGATGGTGTATGCTCTCGTAGTCGAGCGGCCGTGGCCAATCCACAAGGACCGGCTCCGACAATGATTACGTCGTATATGAATGGTAACCTATCACTCCTCTCAGGCGACAAGCTATCTTTTCGTGATGTCAGCATTTTCTTGATCTAGATTGTCGTTCGAATCTCACTTGTTCTGCTTCCATTAATGGGTGCATAGCTTTCAGTGATATCAGAGGCCGCGGCTTTGTGCCATCAAGGTGCTCGGTCATCATGGGACCTGAAATGGGTCCGTGTTAGTCTAGCGCCATCCAAGCAGCTTACCGAAGATCTGTCGAGTAAATCAAAGAGCGCCGGGAATGATTACACTCGCAAAGAGTGTCCATAAGTGGTCTTGGCACGGAAGTGCTCTACAGTCCTAAACATCTAAAGGTCAAGCATTCTTACCAGCTTCCAGCAACCACTTGAAGCCTTCAAGAGTATCCTTGACGAATTCCTTGCTGCGCTCCAAAGTTGGCCAATTGGTCCAGAACATGTGCCCATGTCCATCATAGACATCAATTTTCGTCTTGACGCCATTCTCTTCCCTCAAGACTCGATCGTACAGGATGGCCTCGTCGCGGAGTGGATCAAGACCTGACACCTGCTGAAAGCAAGCAGGCAGACCTTTCAGATTTTGGTGCAGAAGAGGATTGAATAAAGGGTTAGTGGAACCTTTTCCAGCGAAGTTGTCTGGTGGGTCCTTCTTAATGTAGTCGCCAAATATCGGGTCATCGAACGATTCAAGGCGACTTCGATATTCTGATTGCCACTTTTCCGGTACAACATCGTGCCACAGAAGCGAAGGACAGCAAAGATACTGCCCTGTCAGAGGCGGATTGAGCCTACTGTCACGACCAAGCTGGGCCATTACAGCAGCCAGGTTGCCACCTGCGCTTGCGCCGCCCACTATGAAGCCAGCTTTCGGATCACCTGGAAGCTCTGGGTTTGATGGCGATGCAGTCTTCGCGATCCAAGACAAGACGTCATAGCAGTCTTCGACACATTTCGGCCAGGCGTGTTCTGGTGCAAGGCGGTAGTCTACGTTGACACAGACAGCGCCAAGATCGCGAGCAAACATGCGGCAGTTGAGATCCTCTAATGTCGCAGAAGTGTCCCATCAGTACATGTTCCAGCCACACTGAGCTTCGATTCCAGGCATGCTTACCATCTGTCAAATCTCCCATGCTCCATCCTCCTTCGTGTCTGCACTGCGGTCAGCTTTGACTGAAGCATACCAAATAAGACAGCGTAGCCTACAGCATTACTATGACCGGAGATGGCTTCGACAGCTTCTGCACTGGCTTGTAGATGATGATCGGGATCTTGAAGCCATCTCTAGCATCAACCACATGATCTGTCTCCTGTACATGCTCTGGTATCGGTCCAGGGATTGGGTAGAGGTGCCGCAATTTGGCAAGGTGATCAGCGCGACCCTTTCGTCTGGCAAGAAATTCGCCTTCCATGTTTGGTGCAGGCGATCGCTTGACTGCCTGGACATGGCCGTCAATATGGTATCTTGTGCATTGGAACTAGAGAGCATACTTCAGCAAGAAGCGGATCAACTGTGCCCATCCGGACACGGTCGGCTTCTGTGATCATGGTCAATGCTGAAGTATCCCTCAATTAAGCTTGAATAGAGAAGAGAGGGACGATGTATGAGTTGCAAAGGAAAGATCCTGTATGGAATGCTGAGGTTGCTCCGACGGAGGATCACAATGTTCAGCCCTAAGCACTGGGATCGAGATGTTCGGTGCGAAACCTCGCATCTTCGCCGACCTGAGCTGGTTGAACTACATGAGGGTAATGTAGCATTCTCTACATGCGGTGTTGGCAAGACACACATATATGTCTGTGGATGTGCTAAAGTCGTCGTGATGAAGGAGAGGAGTCGCGCTCGACAATGCCGATGTCGGCCGAGGCCTGTGCGTTCCCGTAGTTCTATTCACTCCAACAGCGCGTGTGCTAAACACATGTACCCATTCACGCACTGGATCTTGCAATGTCCGTCACGAATATTAAGACCCAATCCGTTTAAAAGTCACGCGTCTTCCGAATGTATGCAGTAGAAACAACCCATTCAAGATTCCACTGGGAAAAGAGCTGGAGAAGGTAGAAATGGGCAGGCACCAAATTCTTGTTGGTTGGTAGCCATAGAAGGGCATGTGCGATATACGATACAACACAGTGTTATTTGGTCAAGGGTGCCATCATTTCCTAGCAGAATTCACGGCCATATGAGCGAGCGCAGTAGCCATCTGACTGGGCAAAGTCAGATCGAATGGCCAAGGACTGGCATGGAATGCCCACGCGTTTACTCGTCAGATCTGCCCTCTCTGCTTCGGACCATTGATTTCTCACCTAGTGCTAGGCTCGGCTCACTCACAATCGGCGGTCGTCGCTCCGAAACTTGACGTCTTCGATGAGGCCCTGTCTACGACATTAGATGCTGAGGTGAAGACTCGGTCCAGAGCGAAAGTTTCCAGATCGTATACCGCATTGACGGGACTGACACCCTCTCATAGATTTCTCAATAGGTTCTTCGCGCGGTTTCTGAGCCATCGCCGCCCGTCAAACACAGTACTTATTCAGGAAATGCGTCCAACGACTGCGGCAGAACTCCTCGATCTTCTCATCATCGAATTCGTGATCATGGTATAGGCATGGATCACGTCCGCGAACCGTCCTACCATCATCCGATGTACGGTCACCGCATTCATGCAGCTTGTTGGAACAGCAACCGCGGGCCTCTCCTAGCTTTCTCGAAGCCATAAAGCAATCCACCAGGAAGCTTGATGGGAATCGCCCCAGCCACCCTCTTTCCTCGTCATCGTCAAAGAGATGCAAGTCCAATGCCCAGATGTCCACCAGAAAGCGATATGGTGGAGATGATGAAGGAAGGTTGCCGATGATGTGGCGTGTTTCCCTGAAGCTTGGACCGGCATACCTCCTTGGATGGTCCATCAAGAATTTCATCTGGATAAGGAAGAATATCTGTTTTCCGCAATGTGGAGGTGTCGTACTAATCTTGGTCAGCATCTTGGTTGGTAACCTCACATTGAGCGGACTCACCTTGTCGCTGAACACATACAACTCAAAAAGCTTGCTCCAGCTCCACGTCACTGGTCGCATGGGATCATTTTCATGCGAGTCTAGATCCACTACTGGCGTACCATCTTCGAGTTGATCCTGCTGTTCACCCGCAGCTTCTGTGGCCTCGGCCGCGGCTGGAATGGCAGCTTCTTCGTCTAAGCAGCTTCGCTTGGCCTTCACCTCAGAGCTATTGCTGGACCGCTTCCGCTTCTTCTCGTGGTCACCGGCAATTGGCGCCGAAGACGAGCAAAGGTAGACTCGACCGGTATAGAGCCAATGTAATAATATGCCGAGAGTATCTTTGGTGGCAAAGCCATCGTCCTCGAGCGTTATCTCCTTCCGCTGAGCCTCGCTGAAACCACTTTGGAAAGCCGTTCGAAAGTACTCTGATTTAGCTGTAATCAGAGCTCGAGGGACAACGAAGCTGTTCTTCTCGCCTCTGTGAACAGTTTGGATCGTCACAAGTGTAGGGTTGCACAAGTCCGCACTCAGGATCGCTGCTGGCCATGCGAATATCTCCTCAGATGGGTCAAGGACTTCCGAGTCCAGATGGGAAGACATGTTGCCTATGGCGTACCTTCGCGCGTGGATGTGACAAGTCACGGCGCAAGGCAACGAAAGAGTCGGGATCCTGACGAGATCGAAAGCACTAGCGAAGATTCTTCGAGAATTGCGCATTTTGGAAGAGCAGTTGCTCGGGCAATCTACTTATTTGGTATGCTTCCGGATTCACTTCACCACCACAAGCTTCCCCGTGCTAGCCCTTTCTGTGCTAGCGCTTCTGGAAAGACATTTCTCTCGTGGGCTGCATCTTTCAAGCTGATCACATCAACACCTCCAGCAGCCAGAATCGATGAGCGCAATGGCCTACGCTATTGACACCAATGCGGTTGTGGCGAGCCTGCCGGATGCCTACGTTCCTGTCGTCAAGATTCCACGGCAAGTTTCGGTTTGAAGACCGCCAGCGGACATCCACTGACTACCCATGGCCAGCCTCCGAAATGACACAAAGTACAGCGACTTGACGATTGAGTGCGGCGGCAAGTCATGGAAAGTTCACCGCGCTGTCATCTGTCCGCAGTCAGGCTTCTTCGAAAAAGCCTGCGATGGACCATGGAAGGCAAGCTGACTTTCGCCACCACTCTGAATCCGCGCATCACAACTGACTATCAATCTCAGGAAGCCTTCAGTCGCGTCATCCCTCTCAGCGAAGACCAGCCCATCGCGGTCGAGGCTATGATCGACTTCTTCTACCTCTCAGACTACGATGACGAGATGGGCCTTCGCGACTGGTTCTCGACCTCACCAATCATGCTCAACGTCCTCGTCTATACCATTGCAGACAAGAATGAGATCCGCCCTCTTGTCAACCTGGCGTGCGAGAAATTCTGCAAGCGCGCCGAGGAGGAATGGAACACTACGGATTTCGCGGAGGCGGTGCGCGAGCTCTGGGAGAATGCGCCGGAGGGAGATTGCAAGATGAGAGAGAAGGCTATCGAAGTTTCTTCCAAGCATGCGAATGAGTTGCTGAAGCGCGACTATGGCTTTGAGTTTCGCCAGCTAGTCGCCCAGAACACACTCTTCGGAACGCAATTTCAACTCGACGCCTTGAATCGCACCAAACGAGCCTTGGACGGCTACGGCATTTACGACTGCCCAAACTGCCAGCTACGTCTCATCGCTCTGAAGGGCATGGAGAAGTTCTGCTGCTATTGTACTCCTGTGAACCATTCCAGATCTTATCTCTTGAAGGGCTTGGTGGAGCAGGCGGAAGAAGTGCTCCCTATTTGAGACTTCCAGGCAACTATACCTCAGCGCACACCAACGGTAATGGAAGTCTTCATCTAGATGAGTCAAGGGCAGCGTAGTCAAGAAGCCAGCAAAAAGCAGCACGACTGCAGAATAAAACGGCAATCAAATAGGAAGTTAGGCTAGAGCCTTTCACATTACCAACAAGTGGCACACTCAAGCAAGTACCTCTATCCAATCTTGAAATACCCGCCAGCCTCGACCCCATCTCGCTCCAATGCCTCCCTCCTCGCTGTACTCTCAGGATCAAAGAACGGCCTCTCACCCACGCTCACAGCACGGTTCCCAGCCCGATCCCCCAGACCTTGGAAGTCAAATGTAGCATTATGGAATGTACACCTGTTATCCCAGATCGCGATATCATCCACATTTTGCCACTTGAACCTACACTGTAAATCGTGATTGCCTATCAAGAGTCGTTTAAACCAGCTGAGAAACATCTCACTTTCCTCGGCTGTGATGTCATTGATGTGACTGACATGCTGACCAACTGAATAGACACTCTTCCAACCCGTCACAGGGTTTGTTCGGATGACCGGATGGATAGCTTCTAACCTCTCTCCGACATTGAGAGGTGAGCCGCGAGGTTTCGTGTATATCTCAAACCCTCCGCGTTCTGCTGCGGCATTGAAGTCCGGGCGATTGAATGTGCATGTCAGGGTTTCCAAGAACTTTTGCACCGGTGTTGAAATCCTATCGTAGATCTCATATCCTGAAGCCCATAAGGTATCGCCTCCTGTTTTTGGTAATTGTGTAAGGCGTAGGGATGAGTAGTCTGCTGGAGCTGGTTCGAAAGCTATATCCGAATGCCATTGGTCTGAGGACTGCTTCTTGGGAGATCGGGATGTGTCGTACTCGAGACCGTAGACCTTTTTGAAGAGCTTCGAACTTATAGTGGAGATTTGTTGATCTGGATCACGATCTTCGCCCACGTTGCCTTCGCTGTTCAAGACTGGGTGTATGTGGAGGTTAGAGTCTTTGGGTTTTCCAGAGAGCTCTCCCAGACGTTGGATTAGCTGTTTTTGAAGGTTGTTGGTCAGGTTTGATTGTTTCCTGAAGAATACCACGCCACGGGAGGAGACTGATGAGAGGTTAAATGTGAGGAAGAAGCTATCGGAGTTGAAGTCATACTTAGATATGCAAGCTCAGTGAGAAGCTCGTCGGCATTTGGTGCGTTCAAAATGTCGACTAGATTCGCAGTCGGGAACTCGCGGCCGATGACTGGAGTCAAGTCAATTTGTTCGAGATGATCCAAAGCGCCTGTAGGCTTGATCGGTCTGGCTTTAGTCTTAAAACCTTCCTTCGCCTGGACAGACAGGTTCTCGAAAGTCTCTTGGGCTTCTGTTGCGATTGGTGCCATTGCTGTGTCGTTCAATGTGGTACTGGTGGTGCGAGATGGGAATTGAATGGAATAAAGGAAGTGGGTGCTGTAATGGTCTAGATGTCAGCTCAAACTTGGCTGCAATGTGAAGTCAGTGCGTGCTCCACATAGCAACAGGCGAAGCTCGACGAGTTCATCGTGGCACATGCGGCCATGTAGCCGCCAGCTGAGTTACGACCTGCAAGCTCTCTGAAACTGTCACAGGCTGTTGTTCGGCAGTAGGATCGCGTCACCGATTGCTGGCAAGGACGAGCTCGAAGAAACCCGAGAAGCTCGAAGGTACAAAGGTACACGTGAGGTGCGGAATCGGCGTTCGAGTTGAGAGGTGAGTTGACGCGGTCCGTCGGCTGCATCGCTCTGTCTCCGTTCATGCCCTACAGCGCAGAAGGAAGGAAGCTTTTCTTGGCTTTTGGCAAAGGTGACGGGCATCGCCATTGAAGTACAGCCTCTGGTCTCGTCACGAGGAATCTTCGGCAATGAAGAAGAGGATTCTTAAAACCTTTACGAAGAGGTCATTCCTAGGCAGCAATGTGCACGCTCTGCGCTCGATCCTCAAGAGTTGACTGCTGTCTGGGACTTCCGGACCTGCGCTCGTGCTGTATCGCGGAGTTGTCCATGGCGAAGGCTTCCCCGAATGCTTCTCCAGGTAGTGTAGTCAGTATAGGCATGAGAGATGAAAATGTCAAACGCCAATGAACCTGTCTGGTATGCTGCTTGCTATCTGAGCAAGTCTGTCCGTAATGCCAAATGCCAAATGCTGTCTGTACTGTGCTGCCTCGCGCTGTGGGTATCTTCGCTCAAATCACAATTTGCCAGACCCTTGGTATATCCTCAATCAAAACGCCTCGCCAGCCGTCCATCCATATGCCATCCATCTCTCGTATGTGAAAGAGCCAATGCTAGTGTGTAGTAGTTGGGTAGTGTGTAATTGAGTAGTGTGTAGTTGAGTCAATGCTATGATGCTGCATCGTCGATTTGTTGATTCTCGTCACCGTTCAACCCAGTAATGTAGTGTCGAAGCCCATGAGTTTCTCAAGACGAGAAGCCAGGCCATACACAATCGGTTTGGAGTTGCTGTATTGAATGTCGTGGTAGCCGCCGAGATTGGCGTGGCGCCATTCTTGAAGTTGGCCGTAGTGACCCGTCCAGAGCATAAAGCAGAGGACGAGGAAGATGACGAAAATGGAGCCAAACAAAGTTGGTCTAGGGCCATGCTTCTCCTCCTTATGGACCACGTGCCTAACGCGGCCTTTGTCGGAGACTGGCTTGTTGGGTGTCAGAGGTGCTGTTTGTGTTGCGGCTGTCACTTGGACTGGCTTATTGCCGTCAGTGATCTTGCCATCAGTGATCTTGCCATTTGCTTTGGGATCAGGCTTGTATCGCTCCTCTGATTTGATCAGGTCGTCGTTCTGTTTCCAGAGCATTTGAAGGCGCTTCTTTTGCTTTTCAATTGTGGCATCCTTCTCCTTCTGCTCTTCTGAAGCCTTGCTCAAGTCATCAGCGTATGCTTGGTTCTGTTTCTCGAGATCTTTGATCTTCTTCTCAAGCTGGTCGTAGTCGCGGGTATCCGGCTTGGTTGTGCTGCTATCTGGGCTCTCCTCGTCATGCTCGACGGCTCGTGCAAGATCTTCTGAGAGTGACGTCTGTCGGTTGCGCTGAGATTTGCTGGTCGTCTTGGGCTTGAGGTCATTGTTGAACTTCTCGTTCAAGCTGACTTGCGACGACTGCTGATTGATTTCGGCTTGCTCTGTGAGACGCTTGAGGTGGTTGCCAAAGCTGTCTGGGTTGAGTTCCTTGCCTTGATCTTTGAACACCTGCTCGAGGTTTTCATTGACGACTTTCAGAAAATCGACAGCTGTGTCATTCTCGGTGACTGCTTGCTGCAAGAATTCGTTGGCTTGAGTAAGATTGTCGATTTCAGTTTGTGCGGCATTGAGATCGGTTTGGAGGTCGTCGGCTCTATTGTTCGCTTTCGTGCGCGCATCTTTCTCTTCGTTCAGTTCTGATTGTAGCGAGTCTGCCCACCGCTGCAGCTCTTCTGACTGTTTCTTGTAGTCGGCGCGCTGTTTGCTGAGCGTTTCTTTCTCTTTTTGGGTGTCCTCGTCGGTCTTTTTGCGCTCTCTCGCTTGTTGATCGTATTCAGAGTTGATGTTGTCGACGAAAGCCTTCTGGGATCTCAAGGTGCGCAGCTCCTCTCGCAGGCGCTCGCACTGCTTGACGGCGCTCGCTTCGTCGCTGTCGCGCTTCTCGAGTTGTTCGTAGAGCTGTGATTCGATGTCTTTGGATTCCTCGTAGAGCTTCTTGTAATCTTTTGGCGCCTCAGAATTGGCTGGCATGGTGTCAGCACATTCTTGCGAAGCGCATTGGTGAGGTTCAATGATCAAGTCTGGTTGCGAAGTGAACTTACTTTGTGCTGCTGGTGCTGGGGCAGGAGCGGGAGCGGGAGCGGGAGTCTCCGAGAAAGGCAAAACCGTGGTTGGAAGGAGCTGAGCGCTGCTGCTTCCAGCCATCGACATTGGCTGGCTGCCGCCAGTTTGTACCTGGGCGGCAGCGAGAGCTCGTGGCCGTGGAGCGGCCGTGGTGTTTGGCCGCGTCTTTGCGGCGAAGATGGAGGCCGGAGGCCTTGCGGCGCGGCGAGCTGTTGGGGGCGGTGGTGGTGGTGCGGCGGCGGTGGCAGAGTCCAGCTCTGCCAGCTGTTCTGGCGTTGGGACGCCTTTTGGAAAGGCGGAAGGCATTGTGGCGGTGGTGTCGAGGAAGCAGCAGGGACAAAAGTGTGTAAGTGATTGGAATGTAAAAGTCTGGAATGTGACCGCAAGCAGATATAGGTATGAAGACGACGAGCATGGGCCTCTTTCACCGCTCTATTGTGTTTACTCACAATGGCACAATAGAACAATAGAGGCGCGTGCGTTACCGGGTTGCTACAATAACATCGTGCTTCACTCACGACGAAGATATCCAAAATCCATATTGAAGCTGGATGAACAATAGCACTATGAATAGAACTTACGCAATTGAACGGACGAGGAACAGCAGCGGTGAATATGCTGGGAACTCACCTGCCCGCAACAATAGCAGCACCGTGAGGTTATTCGAAGACTCGCTGAGTGAATGGCAGAAGCGCAACGGCAACGACGTCATCCACTGCACGCGTTGCCTTGAAGCTCATGCTCTGGGAGTTCCGAGAGCTGCGAAATCTGGGATGAATCTGTCAGCGATCGCTGGAAAGCAACCGTTGGAGGTGAAGCTTCAGGTCTCACGTGGAATCGCGCTTCTTCCTAGCCCAGGAGAGGCGTATCTGACCAGTTCTGCAGACCGGGCACCTCCAACCCCTTACGAAAATTGAGGCCCTGACGGTGGCAGAAGAGAAATTGCAGCGTATCTGAGCCTTTCACACCTCTGAATACGGTGAATCCCTTCACATGGTAAACAGAGTAGCACATGGACCACAGCAAGCACGAGTCTTCAGGATGAGAGAAGTACTCTTCACGCCACGCCGGTTGTCATACATAGCCTTCACGGCAAGCACACGCAAAGCTTCGATGATCGGACTGAAATCTGTCAAAAAGGTAGTACCGTTTCGTGACACCTGGATATTGATCATGCTTCACGATGCAGTGAGAAGGTCGGGCATCACGGCATGAAGCAATGCTCAAGATTCGGCCCTACTTCGTTTGCTCCTCGAGCGACCGAACTTTGTTCCCACGAGTGATCGGCCTGCAGCACTCACCACATCATCGCGATCTTCATCCATGTCGTCCATGATTACAGCGTGAGACCACTTCAAAGGTCTTTTCCGTCTCTATTCACTGAAGCAAGCGCGTAGACCCGGTGGGTAGTCAGCTGCTCGTGAAGCTCATATACGCAGATGAAACTGGAGCTCGTCACGAGACTCTTTTCAGCGTTGCTGTGGACGAGATGAACCTTGGACTTTACGGCTGCTCGTCGGCCGTGGAGTTCTAACCAGCAACCTGCCTCGCTTCAGCAAGACGTCGTCGCCAAGCGACCAAGGTAGAAATGTGCATGGTCTTAGGGACACAGGCTCGGAGAGAGAGCATCAGTCGTGAAAAGTCTGACCTCTCACATTCAATGGGAGTTTTCGCAGCATGGCTCTAGGCTTCAGCTTACGAGCGCGTGTTGACGCTCCATCGTACGACCATGTCTGTATTGTGTAGACACAATGTCTTGCAAACGAGGCACTGCAATTTTCCCGAGTCGATCTTCACGTCAATGTCTCGTCTTGACCTCGAACAGGTTCAGCCACTACTGCCGGCCATAGGGCTCGACCTGGCTTCAGCTGGTGGTAGAGCATGCCTTGTGAGAGATCTAGAGTCGAGGAAGAAGACAATGTCTAATTTGATGAATAGTAGTAGAAGAGCATATGAACAAGCGTGATTGCGGCAGGAAATGGGTATCTCATCCAACGACTCCAGAGAAATTCATCCAGACCTCCAGAAAAAGCTCCCTGACATCAGAACGACCTCCTTGTCAAGTACGCATCGAAGTTGCAATCATCATACCAGGCCATCATGCTCATCCCGACGCGAATCCTTATACCGAGAAGCAGCACCGATGAAGCACCAAATCATCATTCCACAACTATCTCCGCAAACAATGTGGCGATGGAGACTGCACCAAACGATCGAGTCGTAGGCATCGTAGCCGCGGGCATCGTAGTCTTCCTCCTCATCGTGGCCGTGGTCGGCTGGTACATCTACTTCCAGCGTAGACAACACCGAGCAGTTCGAGAGTCCTTGGTCGAACTCAGAGCACCAATCTGGAGCCCGCGACCAGGAAGCTCTACTCGTCCACCATACCAAGTGAGCTGCGAATCGCCGAAGACGAAGCTGGCCAGTCCGCCACCGGCCAAGATAGAGCTTTCAGATCGGAACTTCAGGCTTGCTAGGAAAGAGCTCCACTAACACCACCAACACCACCACTAAGGATGCTGTGGATGTGGCGCTCTCACGACTGGAGGAGGAGGGACCATCGACTCGAGACCTCCTGGATTGCGGTAAAGGTTCGTCCTAATGCCGCGAACAATATATGTCCCATCCGACAAGCGATCAGCTAGAACCACTACCGCAGTGAAGGCTTGTGGTAGCACATCTCGGATGAGTTCCGTGGCGCCGATATTGAATGGGTTATGGAGGTAGCCGTGAACGTGTCGGAAAGCTTCCCAAAGAGCTACTTGGTTGACGAAACCGCTGGGGTCGGCTACAAAATTACTGCGAAGCCACTCGATGGGTGCTGAATAGCGACTGTGTCTCTGCGCTGGAGGAGCAACTGGTACATAATTGACTTGACCACGGCCAAGTGGCAATGAGGCAGCAGATACCTGGTGCGCATGCAGTGGAGCATTCTGGTAGACGACTGGCGGGCCAAATTGTTGTAGAGGCTGCGCATACACAAGATTTGGCGGATATGGTCCAGCATAAGGCGGCAGATGCGGCATCTGGGGAATTGCTGGATGAGCTGATGGTCCTGGTGCATGAGGCTGCGTAGCTTGCACATGTCGCCGTGAGTCTAAGGGGGATGTATGATGGATATTGACAGATTTGGTTTTTGTTTGCGTAGTTGAAACAGGCCGTCTCGAAGCGTCGTGTTGGTCCTTTCTGGTGCTTGATTCCTTCTTGTCGTCCTCATTCTCCTCATCTGCCTCACCAAAGTCAAGATCCAGCCACTCTGGCAGCTCAACTATAGTCTGCTTGAGCCAGCAATCTCTACATCCATCATTGTGCAGCTGCTCAGCATAGGCTTCCAGATACCGGGCAGCTTGTGGTGAAGTCCTCTCAATCTTATCAAGCAGGCTGTAGAACTCCTGCAAGGTCTGAAAGCTGCATTTGACGAGCTTCTGCTTCAATCCGGGATGTTCATCATCGGCCGAGGAAGGTGGTGTGGGCAGAGAGGAAGACTGGCTAGCTGGACTCTTGCCCTTCCTCGGTGAGCTTCGTTCGGGCGGTGTGTTCGGGCTTCGCTCATTGAGTGCTCTTCGATTCAATGCGACGGATCCGTACTTCTTGAGATAGGCTTCGGCATCGGACTTGTTCTTCTCGAGCTCTTGAAGCTTTGCATTTATTGTTTCCATCCAGACTTTCCAGCTGCCTTCGCTCAGAACATCAGCTTTCTCTATGATCATCATAGCTGCATCTGCTTCTCCTTGACTGCTATACGGATAGCACTCATTCTCTCTACTCCGACGTCCACCTACGACAACCTCATCCTCATCCACTGCCGGATCAAATATGCTCAACTCAGCATTCACGGCCCATGTCGCGACCTCATTCTGTTCGCGCTGCTTCCTGCTTGTCGTGCCTACCTCCCAACTGAGCCGCTCTGCAACCAAGAATAGCTTCCTCTGATGCACACTCGCAATTCGCTCCTTCCCGCATTGCGAGCAGAATATCTTGGCATCGGTGTCGCCAGTATTCAAAGCCTGCCACGACTTCTTAGGAAGTAGAGACAACGGATACGGGACCGAATGGAATTCCTTGCCAACTCCGGACTCAGCATGCTGCTTGTAGCGCGCTTTCGGCTTGGATGCTATGGGAGCGGCTTTTGCTCGATATGCACTGCTGCTAGCAGAAACGCGTTGTCTTTTCGGGCTGGATGGCAATGACGTGAGGTCAATGCTTTCGTAGTCAGCATATCGGCGTTTGGGCGCCATCAGCGCGTGTCCTGTGTATTGCCTCTATCCTGTATTCCTCATGCTGGTGCCAATGCGTCACAAGCGATATTTCTGGGAGAGTCGCGTCAAGAAAAGACCGAGGGCGATCGACGCGTCGTGAGAGCAGGTCAGCAAGGAAGGTCAAGCGAGCAACCCCGGAAAACATCCCACAATTTCCTCCACTTCACTTTGATGAGGAGAAGTCTTCCTTCAAGCATCATCGCGAAAGCCGTCGGCCAAACTGCCCATCTACCACTTGGCAATACCGATCTGAGCATGTTACACGAAGTCCGACATTTACCAGTGTCCATACTGTCCAAGAGGAATGCCTGGAAGTAGCCTGCCGCTCACGCTGACATGTGCCAAACTCCATCAGGAACATCACCGCCAACACCGTCAGACCCCGCGCTTCCTTGTACGGCTGTACGAAGCACGATGGAGCTCGGCGTATCATAGCTGCGAGCTCGCAGTTTGGATGAAAATATAGGAAGGCCTCCTCTCTGCGATAGACTATCAATACCTCTCATCTCCTGTATTCTATCTTAACCTGTTCTCCTACAATGGCGGCAGCATCTGCAGACGTTGCTTTCTCAGTCAACGGCAAGACCGCCCTTGTGACAGGAGCTGGCAGTGGTGGGTCGCATTGGCTCAACAAACATATATTCCAACTTACCGTTCCTAGGAATCAACTTTTCCTTCGCCAAACTTCTACTTTCTAAGAACTGCAATGTGGTAATAGCAGACCTGGGGTTGCGTCCCGAAGCTGAGAAGCTCATTGAAGAATACTCCTCCAAGGATGGATCCAGGGCAGTCTTCGTCAAGACCGACGTTACTGTATGGGACCAGCTTGAAAATGCCTTCAAGACCGCAGACCAGGAGTTTGGTGGTGCTGACATCGTGTGTCCCGGTGCTGGAGTGTACGAACCTCATTGGACCAACTTCTGGCAACCACCTGGCTCGGCCGTCTCGAAGGATAAAGTTCACGGCACAGAGGTCGAAGGCATTGGTCACTATGCCCTTCTAGACATCAATTTGACACATCCCATTCGTGCGACTCAGATGGCTATATCAAGATGGCTGAATCCGCCAGAGGGAAGCAAAGCCGGAAAAGTGTCTGCAACAAACCCGAAACGTGTTGTGCATATCTCTTCGATTGCAGGCCAATGCCCGGGCTTCCTCTGTCCCTTGTATGCAGCCTCAAAGCATGGTGTGTCAGGCTTCATTCGCTCAATGGCACAACTCGAAAGCACACTCGGCATCCGTGTAAATGGTGTTGCTCCAGGCATCATCAAAACTCCACTTTGGACCGAGCACCCGGAAAAGATGACCTTCCTCGATAGTGAGCAAGACGAATGGGTGGAGCCCGAAGACGTGGCTGAAGCTATGCTTCGCTGTGTGGAAAGCGATGAGGTCGGGGGTGGCTGGGTGTTGGAAGTTCTCAAAGGGAGGACAAGAAACGTCGACTGGAGGAACGACCCTGGTCCAGAGGGTCCTGGTGCTACAGCAAGCAACAGAGCTGGTGCCGCTGCTGAGGTGTATCAATGGCTGGGCGAGCCTGGATGGGGTGTTGCGAAGTGATCGTGCTTGTAACGAGCTTGAGGAGGCGAGATCAATGCCAGCTAGAAAGGTAGAGCTAGACTATGCTTTCTTGTACGGCGTTCGACAAGCAATGATAGACGCATTTTCCTTCTGCATCAAGGTCATTGACAATCTTCACACAAATGATAATCTTCGAATTGCCAACCTCGGACCAGTATTGATACTTCGATCATCCCCGAACAAGTGCGACCCAAATAAATGCTTGAATCTCGTGGTCACACCACATTGGCACCAATCCCAGCTCAGACTTTTAGCCATCTTCGCTGCTCATTCTCGTGGCCAAGCAAAGAGCTGTAACATTGATTGACATCAATATGAACATAAGATCTCGCAATACTCTGCCACAATCTGAGCATGCAAAATGCTCACAATGTATCTCAACCCGGCGTTGTCTGTCTGCATTCTGTTCGCCAGCCTGGCTCACGGCCACTCCAAGCCAAGAAAATGTCTCACAGATGTCCAAGCACAGCACTTACTCGACGTAAGCCGGACTACATATGTCAAAGGACCAGGATACGAAGACATCGTCAAGCGCTACTTCGCAGAAGATTTCGCAGTCATATCAAACTCTGACGCATTTCTACGGCAGACTCCAGTCAGTAATCGCTACCCATCTATCCTCTTCGCCCTCGTTGACGAGCCTTTCTAGCTCAATATACCACACGTCACAAGCCGAAATGAATATCTCCAATTCCTCGCAGGTACCAATGCCAGTAGACCAAGTACCCTTCGATCTGCTCATACTTGCAATGCCATCGCGGCCATTGAAGAACTCTTTCTCAATGAGATTCCTGTTCGAGCGATTCAGATTTATTTTGTGGATCCGGAGAGTCTAGTCATCAAGAAGAGATATCTTGAAGTCAACAGTGGCGCTATTCTCTATGGAGAAGACCGCGTCAGATATTCCGAGCCTTTTACGATTGAGGTGGGATCTGAAGGCGTCACGCCAAACCCCATATCGAATTGCAAGAGCAAGAGACGCAAGCGCTGCTTGAGTAAGGCTCAGGCCCATCGAATCGCCAACACATACTTGTCCATCGATCGCAGAGAAGGCGATTACATCGCAGCCGCTCGATCTATCTTGTCTCCGAAGGTCATATTTAAGTCAGATTCCCAAGCTCTCATCTACCAGCGTCCCGTTGCACGCTTCAATGCCACGAATTGGGCTAGCTTCGAGGAGTTCGAAGAAGGAACCACGAGTGACGCTCCAGCCAGGAGAGGTGTGAGGACTATCTTCTTGTTCTGGACATGTGATGTTGTGGTGCAGTACCTTGAGTACTTGATGAAAAAGCCTGGGACCGAAGAAGATTTTCCGGTCAGAGCTATGAGATGGCTGGATATTGGTCCGGATGGAAAGGTAGAGAGTGTCTACTTTGAGCAGAATAGTGGGGCTTTCCCGTGGGCGATCGGACAGTTGGAGTTCAAAGACGAAGACTTTGATGTGAGCGTAGAGGAAGGTGTGGTGGAGGGCGGTCCCAAGACTGCTGGTTGTTCTTAGAAGTCTTGAACCCCAGTCTCTCCTATCGGCGTTCCAGCTCCGAGAAATTCAGGCGTTTGGTTGTCGATGTACTCTTCCAGACGCCTTCTTTCTTCCTCTTCCCGATCATCGAATTCGTCGTTGTCGTCTACAGTGCTGTACTCAAAGTCCTTGTCATCGCCACGTAAGAAGCGCTGAGTCATGAGATCAGCCCATCTATCCCAAGCATCTTCTCGGTTCGAAGCTTCTTCGTCTTGCTCAACAGATAAGATATGGCCGTCCGGAGCGCGCCTATAGACCATCGCTATATTGGGATCTGGGTGTTGTAGAGCCTCGATCTTGGCTTCTGAACGGACCAGGTCTGCTTCCAGAATCCCTGTGTAACCACGTTCCCGGCCTTCCTTTTCTCGTTCGCCAGCTGTAAGGAAGCGACGGACTAATCTGTCGTAAAGTAAAGGATCTGTGCGGTCATGTAAAGTTGGCGAAGAAATCTTGGAGAGATACGAGAGCATGACGAGGAGCTAGGAAATGAGAAGGCCAGTGGCAACCTACCTGCAAGTTCGAGCTCGGGAGATTTGAAGTACTCAGGATGCAAGTCTAGATATCGCTTTCTGCGGTTCTTGATCTGGATTCGATCTGGTCTTCTCAGATTCACGCGTGTTTCTGATGAGCTTGATGACTGCTGCGGCGATGTCTCCTGGCTTGTCGAAGGTACATTTTGGTTTGCAGGCCGGATCGTCAGTGTTTGCTGAGTGCTATTTTCCTCTGTGGAGTGCGGCATGTTGCCCAGTATGAGAATGTGTGATTGGACTTTAAGATATTGCGAGCGGCAGCGATCAGATTTGTATCAGCCGATGAAGATGGTGTTCCTGGTGAAGATGAAGTTCGACCGATGACTTCAGTGCTCGTGTTCGTGGCGATGCTGTGCTGGAATCTGCTCCGTGTAGGGAGTTCTCTCTGTCGCCAGATTTGATTGGTCGAGATCAGTCAGCATTGTTGCCGAGCTCTCGGCGAAGCAAGATCAACTGGCCTTCTGCACAACACATTCTTGAATGCGAATTTAGCCTACAAGTCTGTCCCTACGACGACATGACATTCTACCAGTCTGCCATATTCGATGTAGGGCAAGGCATAATGTGCACTGCGAACTCCGCATGGCTTTCACTTATCGGGAAGGTGGTATAAGTACGGCTGATAGCTTTGGCCGGTCTTGCTGGCCGAAGCCTTCGTTTCAGCTTCGCTCTTTCTGTTGATACTTCTTGTCGGATCTCAGAAAAGATGACCAGAATACAGCCAAAGTACGTTGCAGAGCAGCCCAGAGCTAGCCTCGCGCAGCAAGACGACGAAGAGCGATCATCGCACAAACGCATAGACACAGACTTGCTCATTCCTGGACGAGGCGAACCGATCAAGAACGGCACTCTGATTTTCAAGCCAGATGAGTCTGCCAGTCCCAATGGCAAAATAGAATTTGCTGGAAGTGTCGACGATGTGCCAGCGGAATTCTCAGGCTTGAAAGCGAGCGTGCATGTTCCAGTTCTGATGCCAGGCTTATGGGATTGCCACGTTCATGTAAGAAGTGGACATACAGGCACGTAGGACTCTACTGACCTCTCGAAAGTTCTTTGGAGAAGCCGAACCCAGCTTAGAACAAGTGGCTTACACTCCGCAATCTTTGGCCGGGTTCCGGTCTGCTCGAGACTCAATAGCTTTGCTGGACGCCGGCTTCACCTCAGTTCGTGAGGTTGGAGGGTACGGTATCGACTTCGCCAAGGGCATCGATGATGGTTGGATGCCCGGTCCAAAGATCTACTCCGCCGGCGCGCCATTGAGTCAGACAGCAGGACACGGTGACCTACACACAGTACCTCTAAATCACCTACACGACTGCATCAGCCATGGACTGCCTCTGGGTCTCGCAGATGGTGTGGATGAAGCTATCAAGCTAGTCAGGAAGCAAATCCGCAGAGGGGCGAAGTTGATCAAGATCTGCTCGACTGGAGGAGTAATGTCGAGGATTGACAGCCCTCGAGCTGCACAATTCAACTCTGCTGAGCTTCAGGCGATCGTTGATGAAGCGACGAGGACGAACCTGATTGTAGCCTCCCACGCTCATGGCACCGCAGGTATCATTGCTGCCCTGAACGCCGGAGTACGTACGATTGAGCATGGATCATATCTCACTAAAGAAGCCATTGATATGATGCTTGAAAAAGATGTAATGCTCGTGGCAACCAGGTTCATCCAAGAGAATGGTCTGGAGCATCCGGAGAACATGCCCCCTGAAAGCTACAAAAAGCTGCTGGAAATTGCCGACGACAACAAAAACTCTTACAAAATGGCGGTAAGTCTGTGACATTTGCGAGTCCTGTTGAAGGTATCACTGACATTGATCTGCCAGATCAAAGCTGGTGTCAGATGCGCTTTGGGTACAGACCTGGGAATGTGCAATGTCGCCTCGCAGTTCAACCACGGCATGAACGGGCGTGAATTTTGGTACGCCGTGCAATGTGGCATGACACCGTTGCAAGCTGTCGAAGCTGGAACTGCACGAGGTCCAGAGACTCTTGGTCCTCAAGCTCCTCTATCTGGACAGCTGAAGGAGGGCTACGATGCCGACTTCATTGCCTTGAGCCACAGTCCATTGGAAGACATTGCAGTTCTTGCTAAGCCCACGGAGATCACGTATGTTTGGAAAGGCGGCAAGCTCTTCAAGGCTCCAGGCAAGCCTGTGAGCTTTATGTGAATAATGTAGCAAGACCTTGAGGAAGCTGCTCTCTTCTTCCTCCGGTCTAGCTTCGTGCGTTCGGACACGCTCGGAGAAGATCTGAAACAAATCTTGAGACGACGCGAGCAACCACGTTCTCGTGAATGATTTATCTGAGACCTCCAGACGCGTCAGTATTGCGCGATCAAGATGCACTGCACTGGAGATGACACGCTTTCTGTCTGTGTGTTCCCTCGCTTCGACCATACGCTCCTCTAGCTCTTTTCATGCTCCGGGGCATCCAAATGCTCGGCCTTCGTTTCGATCGGACGGTCGTATGCGACATATTGTTAAAGGTGCAAGCTCTCATGGGATATGGTGTTGTTCTCTTATCCCTCACGGGACAGCGCATACATGAGTAGAGACTATGAACAACTTCAGAGGAAAAGAGCAAGCAGTCCTACAACCCGGTTCCTATCCCAGCCACGATCCCGTCGATCCTCCCGCATTTTGAGCACAGGGCATCGGATGCAAGTGGGGGCATGCATCCATCCTTTTCTGCAATCTTCATTCCAGTATCAAGAGTCCTTCCATCTGCATCACTTCTCGCCGTGGAGCGGCATTCGATGGCGACCAGAGTTGCCGTGGTGTTACACTCTCGTCATTTGTGGTTTCAACCAGCATGGTGAGACTCTTTGACCAGTTTTCAACAGACGCTACTGGAGAAGGTTCAAGTACGGAAGTGAACCTGAAAACGTCAACAGCCGGCAAACGGCCCCTATGCATCCGGAGAACAGTCGGAGGAGTGAACATATTCAGAAGCGACACCGATTCATGTAGCGATGAACGAGCCTTTGCCCTCGACTTCACCTATTCTTGACTCGTCCGCTGCGGGACGATGAACCTACGACGTTGCACCAGCGTGGAACAGAGACTGCGCATCCCTCCTGGTTGATGATCTGCAGAGAAACGATTTTCACATGTCAAGGGTTGGCGTGTGAGCCCAATTCAGATATCTGTAACTGTCACAGAAACTTAGCGTAGCCGGTAAATACAAGAAGCCTAATCTCAACGGGAGATTTACCGTTATACACTACTAAATTGTCCCGTATATAGTAAGCCGGTTTAGTACCCTAATTACTGTCTAGTTCTAGTAATATATATTTATTAGTATAGACCCCTTTCTAGCTTTTCTAGGTATTATTATTATCGCTTAATCTTATCTATATTTACTATAGAAACGCTTATACTATTCGATCTTACTAAGCGTAAGAAGTAGCTATTTAAAATACTAGAAATACTACGGTTTAAACTAGCTAAATATAATACTCTATATCTATAGTTTAAGAACTAGTATAAGTTTAATCTACTAAACGATCGCCGTAGAGATAACTACGAAGAGAGGTAGTAGGGTCGTTATTGTTATCGTTAAGATATAGCGTAGCGAAAACGTAATACTATTAATACGAGTAGCGAGAGACTATAGTTCTATAATAACTATAATTATACTATATCGATTACTATAATTTAGTATATAGATAGAGAGGGTATTTCTAGCGAAGAACCTATATACTAATTTGTTAGTAGACGCTTTAAATTAGCTACCTCTACTATCTCTATCGAGATTTAAGTTAAGTATACTCGTAACTAGAAATCTAGCTAGAAATATACTTATAGCGTAGAGTAGATAGATTAACGATCGCTATACGAAGGCCTTACTCGGTTAATTACTAGTATACTAGAAGTCAACCCTTATCCGCCTTAAATACTAGCTAAACTATAGGATATAAAGAACCTAATATTCTTACTATATAAGGCTACTAGCGCCTACTACCTAGATAAGGATATAGTACGTAACTATAATCGTAAGGCGTATAACAACGCTTAAGAGATAAGAAGGGTAGTTCCTAAGCTAAAGGGCAACCTAGAGGCTTAACTAGACTATACTATCTAGTTTATAAGGGATTTCGAGGCTCTAGTACCTAAATATTAATAGCTCGTAGCGTATATATCGTTAGTAATCGATAGCAAGTTACGCTAGGGGTTAGTATATACGCAATAGTAGTAAATTAATATATTAGAGACTATAGAGATTAGAAATATAAGTCGCTCTTACTCGCTTTATTAGTACTTAGTTAGCGCTAAGATTTATAGGATAGAGGACTTCTTATTTCTTAGATTACTAGTTTCTTAACTATAATACCGACTAATTAATAGATATAGCTATTTCTAATAGATACGATATATAAGACAACGGAGCTATAGTAGAATTTGTTTACTATTTATATACGCGACGGTTTTAGGTCGTAGATTACTTATAAGTACTTCCTCCTTAATTACTAGAAAGTACTTCTTATTAAAGCTATACTCTAACAACTACGACTATAGGTACCTCGCTAGTAGCTACGCTAGTCTATAACCGACGATTTAAGTAGTAAATAAATAGTAGTTAGAAGAGCCTTTAAAGATCTCGGAATATAGTAATTCTTATACTAACGGTATATAGTAGAAGTATTTAGGAAGTACTTCCCTAGAAGCTATTATCCGTAGGTTCTACGGCTTCTTAATAGCGCCCTCTTCTACGCTAGAACGTAATAATAATATACTTAATTACTATATAAGGCCGTAGCTCTATATCGCTAATTTAGAAAGGAAGAATAGGCTATATATCTCGAGCGAAATTAGCCGCTAGAAGAGTCTAGAATATAGGCAAATTAGGCTCGATTAAGTATTCTACGACTTATTTAAAACTAGACAACTTCGCTACTAGAGGGTTATTATAATACTCTTAAATATAAAGAGAAATAATTCCTTACTTCCTTTAGTATTCTTAGTACTATACTATTAACTATACGAGTAGATAGGAAGATACTTAATCGAGCGTAGTAGCGTAGTAATAAGGACTTTAAGAAGGCTACGAGATATTAGTATTAGCCTTAACCTATATAAACCTAGGTAAGTAGGTATACGAGAAGGGCTAGTAGTAGGACTAGTTAGATTAGAATGTCCTACTAGTAGTAGGCGGGTCTTAGTTTATCTCGTATATACGATAGTTAAATATAGATAGTAGTATATAGGTATCGAATACGTAGTATCTCCTAGAAAATACGACTAAAA